>AWOL01S0077076.1:11066-29737 GCA_000715115.1 Nicotiana otophora | reverse complement strand
TCATCAATTTATCACAATCTCTCTCTAATTTTCTTTTATAATTGCTACTATTGCTTACTTTATTGTTACAATTTGTGTAACAATTGTGAAGTTGGTGAATTGAGGTCCTCAACGATAATTAATTTTCAACAAGTTATTCGTCAATTCGGTAAACTCGTTCCAACTCTTAAGTTTTAATATTATAATTTTGTTTGTTTTATTTATTTTCTATTACTTTATTAATTAAGATGGCTTCCTTAAAAAGCTATTTTGGTAAAACTAAGGGAAAATCCAAGAGTGACGAATCTAGTGCTCAATTTGTTCCTCCTCCACTGCCCCAGGCTCCCCGAATCAAACTCCATATCCATCCTACATCTATTATTCTTGATAGCGATAATAGTTTATTACAATTTACGGAAAGTCAACTTTGCTATAATATTAGAGCTGGTGAACAATTAGACCATGAATTAATGAATGCTCTTTATTCTAATCCAACTATTGATGAAAATGATGACGAGGAAATAGATTTTAATGAAACTCAACCGGATGATGATACACCAACTAGTCCTGCTCCTGATGTTAACCCAACTAGTGATAACCCTGCTAATCCAAATGATGCCTCATCTGATACTCCTGTTACTACCCCTACTTTTTCTAGATAACCTAGCAAACGAACTGAAACATCTCCCGTTTGGCCATTCTTTACTCAACTAATTCCATAAAATAAGGCTAAGTGTAAAACTTGTGGCACGGAGTTAGTTTTTTAAATATTTTGGATCGCGGGGAGGGGGGGAGGGGACATGAACTTTGGCTAGACACATAATGAAACACCCTCAAGATAGAGTGAGATATCTTCGTCTGAAAGCTTTGGCCGAGGGAAAAAATCTACCTACTCCAACCCTAGTACCAATTCAAATCAATTTCAATCGGGAATTAACACTGTTACCGGTGGTATTTTATATAGGGAAGAATTGGCAATAATGGTAACTGTTATGCGTTTACCCTATAGTTTTCCTTCTGACCCTAACTTTGTGCATTATATTAGAAAATTTTTTAATCCTACTTATAAAGGTTTTCCTCGCACAACCGTAAAGAGCGATACTTATAAATATAAATATGAATATGAACAATATTTGCGCTATTTATTTACTCATATAAATTGTCGTGTTGTTATTACAACTGATATTGGTAGAAATGGTTACGATTGTGATTACCTTACTGTTATCAGTCATTGGATTGATTAGGATTGGATAATGCAAAAGTGCATTATTTCTTATAGAATAATTAATTCACGTCACACAGGGCAGTTTATTGCTTGCACAATTACAGATATTTGTAGATATTTTTGCATTAGTGATAAAATAACGTCACTTTCAATGGATAATGCTACTAGTAACACAAATGCTATAGCCTTGCTTACCACTACGCTAAATCCCATTTAGTGATATTTTTCATGTTAGATTCCATTTGTCATATTTACCATTTAATTATGGGTGATGGTATAAGAATTTTAAATATTGAAATTAAAAATGTTAAAATGGCTCTTAACTGGCTTTTTTATTCAAACCGTAGAAGTAGACTTAAAGAATATTTTAAAAGATGCGATGAATTTGGCCTAAGAGAAAGAAAGGTTCCTAAACCTTGTCCAACTAGATGGAATTACATGTATGAAAGTTTGGTTGTTGCATATGAATATAGAAACCCCATAAACTCAACATTTAATGCACATGTAAGTGATGATGATGAGCACCTTACAAATGGGGATTGGGCTAATGTTAAAATACTTGTAGATGTTTTAGAAAAATTTTATATTGCTACAAATAAATTTTCTGGGCAATATTATCCTACTATTTCTAACTGTTTAGTTTATATTGCAGAACTTGCAAATTTGTTTGCTCATTTTTCAGAGGGTGAATAAAATTATAAACTTGCTATTGATTCTATGAGAAAAAAGTATAAAAAATATTTTTTCCCTATTCCCCCTATTTATGGTGTTTCTACTTTGTTAAATCCTTGTATGAAATTAGGAGGTCCTCATTTTTGGTACGAAACTGTTTATAATAGTTTAGCACTTGAAGATGAGGAATTGTCTCAACTTTCGGAAGCAATAGCCTCAATTAGAATTGCTCAAACTATTTTTAATACTTATCAAGTTGTATTAAATCATGCTAGACCAAATGTTCCCACTCCTTCTTCTTCTGATTCTTAATCATCTAAAAGAACTGCGGGAGTAAGAGCACTTAGTGCTTGGGCAGGGTTTAGGGGTTCTCAAGGTTCTAGTAGTAGTAATTTTTCACAACTAAATGACCTTGAAATTTATTTGTCGCAGGGAATTGAGGAAGTGAATCCTGACAGCTCCTTTAATCTTTTGGAATGGTGGAAGGACAAAGAAAAATACTTTCCGGTTCTTTCAAGGATGGCCCGAGACATTTTAACTATTCAAGTTTCAACAGTGGCATCGGAGAGCACTTTCAGTCAAGCAAGACTTCAACTCAGTGATTATAGAGTGTCTATGAGGGAAAGCTTGGAAATATTAGTACTTTTCAAAGATTGGATTCGGTCGGAAAGAAGAAATTTTGGACTTGCTGAATCACAACCAGATGAAGACGAAGCTTACGAAGAAATGCTAGCTGAACTTGCGGAGGATGTTGCTTCGCCCGGAAGTGGCGATGACCAAGCTACTTTTCCGCCACCACCAACGAAAATTCCTCCGGACCTTGATAGATTTATGAAGTTTGTAAGAGATACCATGTAACTTGTATGAACAAAAATTAGTTTTTATTATGTAACTTATATTTTGGCACATCTTGATTAGTTTCTTTTTCTTCTCAATGGTGGTATTATGACCTTGTTGTGCTCATTCCATAGGGGGATGAAGACTAAGAAAGATATTGCCATATTTGTTAATGCTATAATAAAATTACAAGGCATATATCTTTATAATATTTTTGTCTTTAGACTTAGATATTATTTTTAACATCATTTTATCTCTAATTTCTATTTAATTTTTTTTAAAAAAAATCGTTGGGCCCACTTAGCCCATTTAGCCCGCGGGTCGGGACCGTTTAGCCCGGGACCAAACGGTCCCGGTCCCGGGCTGGTCCTTGCAAAAAAACCGTTTAGCCCGGAATCGTTTAGCCCGTCTAATTTGGGACCGGTCCGATACCTGGACCGGACCACTTAGCCCGTTTAGGTCCGGGACCGGCCTACTTGCCGCCCTTAGCCTCACTTGTCTACTATTCCATCTTCAGACAGCAGCTGCAGAATCGAGTTTACTTATTCGAATATCTTTTTATGTAATACTTTATATAAAAACTAATTTAGATAATCTTGCCATTTGCAGTTACATCATTGAAAAGGTAAACATCTGATTAAATTAATTAAAAATTATTTTAATTATTACTTTATTTAACAACTAATTTGAGTAAATCTTACAGTTGCAGATCTGAAGCGCAAAATCAGGTAAGGAAGACCTATTTTTAATATTGATATGTTTTGTTGCAGTAGTGCACTTAGTTAATGATTTGTGACAAAATGTTCTTCGCATTCACAGAAGTTGTAGTTTTCCGGTGTGTGTCGAATTAGGTTTCGAGTATTTTATGTTCCCGTTAAAATAAAGATCATACTTATTTTTAAAAAAAATAAAAATATAAAATGTTCGTGAAACTTTATCAGTTTTGTTAAAAAGAAAAAGGTTCATGTTCCAAAAATTATTTGTAGTACGGGCTGAAATTTTTTATTCCACTAACAAAATTTTGACTTTTTTCAAGTAAAATATATTTCCAAATACAACTTTAATTTTCAAATTTATATTCAAACGCTAGCTAAAGATTCTAAACAACAAAAGAAACAGATGTCTACACTTTCAAGGAGGTAATATTTTATTTCCTCTGAAATAATATTTGATCATACCTTTTTCTGAATGTAAAGGAATTTGATCATACCTTTTTCTGAACACATTATTATACGGGTAGATCTTGGTTTGAATTGAGGTAGACAAGTAGCATTAGAAATTAGAAATTAAAAATAGAAATAAGAAATAGAAATTTTGATATAGATCTTCTTGTATCCAAAGAGAGAAGTAGGCATTCACTAGGTTAGGTTTACAAAAAGTAGAAACAGATAGTAGGCTGTCGGCAGAGGTTAGGACAAACTTAGTTAGGGTAGTTAATAATTAGTTACTCTTTTTTAATTTGAATTTGAATAAATATCTATATAATTTTTAGGATACAATTATAAAAGGCAAAAATATATAAATAAATAACTCTAGTATAGAAATATATAAAATAATCTATCTTCTATCTATATAGAATAGGAGAAGCAAATCAATATGATAATGTCAAGTGTCACAACAAAAATTTAACAAGTGTCAAATTTTAGGACAAACTTAGTTAGGTTAGTTAATAATTAGTTACTCTTTTTGAATTTGAATTTGAATAAATATCTATATTTTAGGATACTATTATAAAAAAAGTAAATATATATAAATAAATAACTTTAATGTAGAGATATATAAAATAATACGACTAATTTATTTTTTGAGATGAGAAAATTTTTGAATAATAATTCATTTGGTCATGCTATGTGCTATATGGATAAGATAAAACTAAAGACAAAAACCTAATTCATATGGTCGTGCTATAGTTATAAAGGAAGAATACTTTAAAAAAGAATCAAGCGATAACGTAAAACAATTATATATATATATTAAATTACTCATGTAGAAAATTTTAGTTAATAAATAGAACTCATTCATAATAATTAAAAAAAAGGATATCGTTAGGATATTATAAATACGATAAGTATATTATAAATATAACACAAATTAATAATTATTAAAAATCTTCGTTGGTTTTTTATAAAGAAAATTATTTTCAATAATCTAATATAAGTTTTAAAAAAATAAAAATAATTTCAGAGTAAGAATGTAACATTTTTTTACTCTTTTTGAATTTGAATTTGATTAAAAATAGTTACTTTTTTTTGAATTTGAAAACCTACCAAGATTGTTAAGTGCTTTTAATTGGTCACTAATATTCCGGCATCTGAAAGTTGGGAAAGGTATGAATGCATATGCAAGGGCTCAATTGTTGGTATCAACCATGGTCATAGGCATGGTGTGTTGAATTGCCAAATGTTCCTTCATTGTATGATGTCTTGCGTGCATTGTTTGGTTAGCAAGGTTTTAAGTTGCTCGAGGATTAGCAAGAACTTAAGTGTGTGGTGGTGATGTTAGGCTAAACATTTATGTTTTCGCATATAATTTACCTTGCAATATACCTCAATCTTGTTAACTTTGGTGTAAATATTTGTGACTCGAGCTTAATAATGGTATTTATATGTGTAGGAGTCAATTTGAATGGATTTGGCAAGCTTGCATGCAAAGTAAAGTAAAAATAGAAAAAATTGGAGGGAGTATGGGTTTGGTGCCAAGGTTGGTGCCAGGCCTCAACCAAAACGCCAAAGGCAGAATAGTGGAATTTTCAGTGTCCTGGTTGGCGCTAGGCGCCAAGCCAGACGACTAAGGACGGATTTCGTCCTAATTCGGCTATGACTTGGTAGTTTCGACCCTACACGTCCCCAACATGTATAAAAGGGGGTCTAAACCTATTTCTTGAGGGAGAGACATTGTTAGAGAGGCCAAAGGCTACGGGAGTACTTGGAAGCCACGAATCACAAGAGTTGTTTTTTCAATTTTTCCTTGATCTGTATTAATGCTCTTAATTTATTATCATGATTGTTAGTATGGTTATGAGTATCTAAACTTTCTCATCTAGGGTTTAATGGAACCTTTTGGAGGATGAATTCTTGTTACGTTTTAATATAATTTTGACTGTGCCTATTTAGCGTGTATTGCTTGAGAGAGGGTACATATTGGCACGACCCAAAATCTCACCCATCTAAAACCCACAATTTCTTTTAAATACGGATAACATAATAATTAAGTTTAAGAGAAAATCCCACAAATACTGGATATAAATACACTCCCAAAACCTGGTGTCACTGAGTACATGAGTATATATACATTACAAGTCTGGACAATACGGTTTATAATAGTCTGAGACCAAATACAGTAAACAGAGAGATAGGGAAGGAGAGACAAGGTCTGCGAAATACGGCAGCTACCATATAAATCTCCGAACAATCAACTGTGTGAAAGAATCAACACTCATTGTGTCCGGGGTTGTGATGACCCGATAGGTCATCTTATGTTTTAGAACCTAATTTTGCTCTTTGAAGCCTTAAATACCTCATTTTAGATTTCCTCAATTTGCATGCGTAGTCTGGGTATTTTTCTGGAAAAGCTTTTATGTTAAAAACTGAGAAAGTATGAAATATTTGCCTTAAAATCTATTTGAGTTGACTTCGATCTACGTTTTAAGAAAACAGACCCGAATTTATGTTTTGACAATCCCGATGGGTCCGTATCGTGATGTGGGACTTGGGCGTATGCCCGGAATCGAATTCGGAAGTCCCTAGCTCGAGTTATCGCACTTTGTTGAAATTTGAAAGTTAAAGGCTTAATGACTTTGAAATGTTTGACCAATGTTTGACTTTTTAGATATCGGGTCCGTATTTTAGTTTCGGAACCCGGTTAGGTCCAATACTATATTTATGACTTGTCTGTCAAATTTGGTTAGAAACGGAGCTGGTTTGACGTAATTCGGACGCCCGTTTGTGAAAATAGAAGTTTCAAAGTTTTTTTGAAAATTTCCNCTCATTTTAGCTTTCCTCAATTTACGTGCGCAGTTCGGGTGTTTTTGTGGAAAGGCTTTTATGTTAAAAACTGAGAAAATATGAAAAATTTACCTTAAAATCTATTTGAGTTGACTTTGGTCAACGTTTTGAGAAAATGGACTCGGATTCATATTTTGACTGTCTCGGTGGATCCGTATTGTGATTTGGGACTTGGGCGTATGCCCGAAATCGAATTCGGAAGTCCCTAGCTCGAGTTATCGCACTTTGTTGAAACTTGAAAGTTAAAGGCTTAATGACTTTGAAATATTTGACCAATGTTTGATTTTTTGGATATCGGGTCCGTATTTTGGTTCCAGAACCTGATATAGGTCCAATACTGTATTTATGACTTGTCTGTCAAATTTGGCGAGAAACAGAGTTGGTTTGACGTGATTCACACATCCGGTTGTGAAAATAGAAGTTTCAAAGTTTTTTTGAAAATTTCCTTTGATTTGATGCTAAATTCATAGTTCTAGGTGTTATTTTGGCGATTTGATCGTGCGAGCAAGTTCGTATGATATTTTTAGACTTATGTGCATAATTGGTCTAGAGCCCCGAAGGCTCAGGTAAGTTTTGGATTGGCTACAGAGTGGATTTGACTTAGAAAATATTGCTGGTGTGTCTCATTTCTGGTACAAGCCTCTGATCTCGCATTTACGATGCCAGGCCTCGCATTTGCAATATATAAGCAAACCTGTCAGCTTCGCATTTGCGAACATAACCTTCGCATTTGCGAAGAGACCCACTTGCGCAATTGCGACCAGGTGTTTGCTTTTGCGATGGGGACTGGGGGGAGCTACTTCGCATTTGCGATCAATGGGTCGCATTTGCGATCAGGCCAGTTCGCATTTGCGAACACTTTATCGCATTTGCGATGGAAGCAAAGAGGTGAAGATCTTTGCATTTGCGAACCCCAGGTCGCAAATGCGACTACTACAACTGATCAAAATGGGATTTGGACGGGATTTTGGTTAATTCTCTCAAATTTTCAAAACGAAAAACCCTAGAGGCGATTTTTCAAAGAACCTTTCTTCCCCAAATCATTGTTAAGTGATTCTAAACTAGTTTCTTTCAATCTTTCACTACATTTCCTAAGGTTTCAACTAAAAATCTTGTGTTTTCATGGTAGAAATTGGGGTTTTTGGGTAGAATTAGGGATTTTTGTAAAATGGATATTTAGACCTCAAATTGAGGTCGGATTCCAAAATAAATTATATAACCGGACTCGTGAATGAATGGGTGTTCATATTTTGTGACTTTTACCCGATTCCGAGATGTAGGCCCAGGGAGGCTTTTTGGAGCGATTTTTCTAATTTCTTGCTTTATCTTTGATTTCATTAATCAGATTAGTTTCTTATAGTGGTATTTATGGTATGTAATTGATTGTGGCTATATTTGGGCAATTCGGAGTTGTATATTTGTGGAAAAGGCTTTGTTACCAATTGATTGAGCTTGGTTCGAGGTAAGTGGCTTGCCTAACCTTGTGTGGGGAAAATCCCCTTAGGATTTGGTACTGTTGTGATATGTGAGCGTCGCGTACGCGAGGTGACGAGTACGTATACGGGCTATTTGTTGTAAAACCCGATTTATTCTAATGAGTAGAAACATGTTTTTCCTTCAATTTGAGTTATACCGTTTAAATCAGTATTATTCTATTTTTTTCATTCTTAATTGAGTTATTCCAATATGTGTAGTTATCCTGTTTAGTCTAATGTCGCGTGTCTATGTGCTTTAACTACTTATTTAAACTCTGTGAAGCATGCCTAGTTGATTTCCTATTTTTCCTTATTCTTTATCAATATAACTGTAGAAATCTTGTTGTTAACTGTTGTATTTATCGGTTTGAGCTGTGTGTTTACTTTTGAGACTACGAGGCGGTTCCTCGGTAGTTCTCCATGCACATTTACTTTTGAGACTACGAGGAGGTTCCTCGGTAGTTCTCCCTGCACATTTACTTTTGAGACTACGAGGCGGTTCCTCGGGAGTTCTCCCTGTACATTTACTGTTGAGACTACGTGGAGGTTCCTCGGGAGTTCTCCCTGCACATTTACTTTTGAGATTATAAGGCGGTACCTCAGGAGTTCTCCCTGCACATTTACTTTTGAGACTACGAGGCGGTATCTCTAGAGCTCTCCCTGCATATGTACTTTTGAGATTGCGAGGCGGTACCTTAAGAGTTCTCCCTGCATATTTACTTTTGAGACTACGAGGCGGTACCTCGGGAGATCACTTGCCTTATTTACTTTGGGACTACGAGACGGTAACTCGGGAGATCCCCTGTTGTTTACCCCCTGTGTTGTACTGCTATTTTTGTTGTGTTTTCCCTTTTTGTTAAATTCCAGTCTCTTAATATACTATTATATTCCCCTACTTTATTTATTATATACCAGTGGGCCTGACCTGACCTCGTCATTACTCGACCGAGGTTAGGCTTGGCACTTATTGGATACCATTGTGGTGTACTCATGCTAATCTTCTACATATATGTTTGTGTGCAGATCCAAGTTCATCATACCAGCCTCGCTATTTGTTATGCATTTGCTGCTATTCCAGAGACTTCAAGGTATATTTGCTCGCGTCTGCAGACCTCGAAGTCCCCCTCTATTCTCTCCTATGTCATTTACCTTCCGTACTTCTTTTATTAGACTCTAGTGTATAGAGATACTAGTTTCCTTTTGTAGCTTGTGACTTATGATTTTCCGGGTTTTGGGAATATTGTGTATTACTAGAGTGTTGGTTACATGACGCGCGACATTGTTACCAGTTATTTAGTTATTAGTTGCAGTTAGTTGTTAAGTTTTACTTCCATTTTTGTTATCTCCGCATATTATTAGGCTTACCTAGTCGTAGGGACTAGGTGCCGTCATGACGTCTTACGGAGGGAGAATTAGGTCGTGACAGGGGTCCACCTGGATCTGCACACGAAGTGCAGGGTGTAGTGTGAGTACAACCAACTTAGTAAGTAACAATAATAAATAAGAACCGAGAGTAGTGACGAGCTTTACAGTTAAGTCCAAATACAATAATTTTCTACATAAAAGGGTAGGCATGCTCTCAAGTTCAACATTTAAAATTCCACAGTAATTTCATATCAACTTTGGACTGAAACAGAAGATAATGTCTTTTAGAAATTTCCAAAACAGTGATATATGATAGCTGAAATGCAGCAATAATGAAATCAATGCATCCTCTCAGAGTAACAGTCACTCTGTCCTTTCATTCACTCCAACCTCACAGTCACTCTTTCCTCACAAGCACCCATTCCTCTCAATCACTCAGCACTCGCACTAAGTAGGTACATGCGCTCCTTGGGGGTGTGTACAGACTCCGGAGGGGCTCCTTCAGCCCAATCGCTATAACAAGCCAATCATGGCATACATCAGGCAATTATGCTGCGGCGTGTAGCCCGATCCCATAAGTAATATATATATATATCAATCAGTCCTCTCATTCACTCCAACCTCACAGTCACTCTTTCCTCACAAGCACACATTCCTCTCAATCACTCAGCACTCGCACTAAGTAGGTACATGCGCTCACTGGGGGTGTGTATAGACTCCGAAGGAGCTCCTTCAGCCCAATCACTATAACAAGCCAATCATGGCATAAATCAGTCAATTATGTTGCGGCGTGCTGCCCGATGATCCCATAAATAATATATATATATATATATATACGGCATGCTGCGACGTGCAGCCTGATCCCATAATCATCGTCACAATCAGGTCATCGGCCTCACTCAGTCATCAATCTCTCTAGTCTCTCAGGCTCACAATGTCATGAAAATTAACCCAAAATGATGATATGATGTATCAATAAATAACAAGAGAGACTAAGATGTAATATGCAAGTAAAACCATGATTGAGTACAAAATAGTAATTTAACAGATAATTCAACATGTACATGACCTTTGTGGGTCCCAACAATGTCAACACATGGTTTAAACATGATTTATAGTTCAATTTCCCTAATACGTGGAAAAATCTACGGGTAACAACAATTTATTCAACTACACAGATCCGTGGAATTGACCAAGTCATAATTCCTACGGTGCATGCCCACACGCCTGTCACTAGCATGTGCGTCACCTCAAAACCAATCACATAACACATAATCCGAGGTTTCATACCCTCAGGACCAAATTTAGAACTGTTACTTACCTCAAACCGTGTAATTTCTTACTCTGCTATGCCCTTGCCTCGTGAATTGATCACTAAATTCCCATAATCTAGCCATAAGCATTACAGTACAATCAATATAGACTAAAGGAATCAATTCCACAAGAAAATACAAAATTATAGCCAAAATCCGAAATCGGCTCAAATCTGGGCCCACATCTCAAACTCTGACTAAAGTCACAAAACACGAAAGCACATTGACTCACGAGTCTAACCATATCAATTTTACTCAAATTCGATAAAAACATCCCATTCAAAACCTTAAATTTCTAGTCCAAGAACTCTTCCTCATTTACTCCAAATTTCCATCTCACAACACTAATTAAATGATGAAAACAATGATATATTCGTGTATATTGACCAAATCCAAGTTAGAATCACTTACCCCGATATTTTTCCTTGAAAATATCTCAAAACATTGCCTCTTCCCAAGCTCTAATTTGTTAAAAATAAAAAATGGGACGAAGCCCCCATTTTATAACTTAACGTTTTTGTCCAGGCGCTGCCTCCTTGATTTCTTGACCTCGATTTCCAGTCTCGATTTCCAACCTCGATTTTTCCAGCCTCGATTTTTTTCCAGCCTCGATTTTTCAGCAGAAATTTCCAGCAGGAAAAATTCCAGCAGATGTTTAAGTCTAAATTTTGATCCATTAACCGTTTGAAACTCACCCGAGGCCCTCGGGACCTCAACCAAATACACCAACAAGTCCTACAACATCATACAAACTTAGTTGAAATCTCAAATCCCATAAAATAATTCTAAAACCACGAATCATACCTCAATTCAAGCTTAAGGAACTTATGAATTTCCAACTTCTACATTCGATGCCGAAACCTATCAAATCATTTCTGATTGTCAAATTTTGCACACAAGTCATAAATGACATAACGGATCTATAAAAATTTTCAGAACTGGATTCCGACCCCGATATCAAAAAGTCAACTTTCGTCATTTCAAGCCAAATTTCACAATGGACTTTCAAATAATTTTTCGGATAAGCTCCCAACTCCAGAATCACCATATGGAGCTATTGGAATCATCAAAACTCCATTCCAGGGTCGTTTACATATAAGTCAATATCCGACCACTATTTAAATTTAAGCTTTAAACCTTGGAACTAAGTGTTCCAATTCATTCCAAAACCTCACCGGACCCGAACCAATTACCCCGACAAGTCGTACAACAACTGTAAAGCAAAAATTGAGCAGTAATGGGGGAACGTGGCTAAAATACTCAAAACGACTGGTCGGGTCGCTACATGTAGTTGTTGAACAACATCACTCCTAACATATGTGAGAGACCAATACAGAAGTTTTAAAGGCGAAATTAGACATAACGAAACCTTGGTACGATCGTAGTGAGCGGTAAAATAGTGACATCTAGCATAGTTCAAGAGAATATGTCTAATAAATTATGGTAGTTGCTCAAGAGAGAACTACGACACCCAAAGTACTAACGATCGGTAGAGAAAACATAGGCGAAATTATAAAAGACATAGCGGGAAGGATTCCGACAATTGGAAAAATCATAACTTTAGACCTCCTTAATATTATCTCCAATCCTTAGTATCTTTAGTTGTTAATTTACTATATTAATTTGTCAATTAATTAGTTAGAAAACATAATCTTATTAATTAGGAATTGTTCGAGCTTGTCTTCTTAGTAATAGTAAACAGTTGTAGCTATACCTTAGTTCTCTGTGGGATTGGACTCCGAACTCTTAGACCGAATATTATATTTGCAGTGTCTGCTTATCCTTTTTAGGACTAGAGTTGGGCGTGATCAAAATTTGGCGCCGTTGCCGGGGAATTAACGGTGTAGTTATATCTGTAAATATTGCTTGGTTTCAAGTTTGAATTTTTATTTTATTGTTTTCTTGTTTCTTTCTTTAATTTTACTTATCGATTAGAGAAACATGACATATTGAAATTTTGGAAGTTTCACTGTTGGTAATTCTACTTTTTATCTTCCTTATCCCCCTCAACTCCTTATGGTGATGGTTATACTTTTTCTCGTGAAGTTAATAGGAACAAAGAACATGAGAACGCTGACCTGAAGGAGATCAAGGATATGTTGAAGTGTCTTGTGGAACAATATGATGAGAAGCCACTGCAAATACCAAGGCAAGAAGCAACTATTCACAACTTGGAGGGTCCAGTGAGTCAACTAGTTGAACCTTGTAAAACGTAACAAGCTTACATTATGAATAGTAGCCCAGAAGAGCATGAATTAGCGGCAGAAATTGCTATTATAATGGAGGAGTTGAGAGTAGAGTATGACCAAACCAACCAACTATAATTTGATTATGTCGATGTTGAAGAAGTGGTACTGGAGTCAATTGAGGACCTTGCAGATGCAATTTTAATTGATTCTAGTTTGTGGCAAGAATAGAAGGTTCATAACAAGTTGAATTTTCAGTATGAGCGCTTTGGTCCTTACTCCAAGCAATTTTCGACATTGTGTTCGAAAGGAGATATGGAAATTGATTTGTATGAGCCAATGCAAGAGTCAAAGGAAGAGGTAAATGGGCCCTATTCTGAAATTTTCAAGGCCATCTAATCAAGGTAACACTTCTCGGTTGAAAGCTAAAAAGTGCATAAATAATCATTTACTTTTTGGCTCGCAACAAATTGTATCTCCCCGGGAGCATGATCATAGATAAGAATCAAAACTTAGGATCCAATTCATAAGTTAGAAGTGGAGGCATAAAGTGATTCATATCGTGTCGCGACGTTAATTAGGCGTTTGTTGGAAGACAACCCAAATTTACTATTTCTTTATTTGTTTATCTTTTTTTTATTGTGTTATTTTTGTAGTGTAATTTTGTTTTTTATTTTGTAGGAAAATGGAAAGCAAATCCATTTGAAGGAAGCAAAAGCAAACTATATGATTGGAACTAAGTGTGAGGTACCCGCACGAAGGACAAGGCCAAGGAGAAGTCTGAGTACCCCATGAGCTGCTGATGCTTCGGCCTTTAGCCTACCAGGGAGTTTCTTTCACTCTCTTGTTATTTATGGTGTGCATTGGGGACAATGCATAATTTTAAGTGAGGGGTGAGAAGATTATCTGGGTGATTTTCTATGATATCTTAGTTGTGTTAATTTAACTTTAAAAAATGGGACTTTTTCTGACGATGGATCTCTAGGACAACTTTCTTGAGAGATTAAGGTCCAATGAAAAAAATCTATTTTTTTAGTTTTAGTTAGTCGTAGGCAGATAATAATCCCCCTTGGTTTTACTTTTGGCATATGTTCTTTTCTAAAGGATGTAGCTTGAACCGAGTAAATTTTATTTTTTTTATATATTTTTTATTTTTCAGGAAACACAAAATTGAGTGCCCTATATGTAGGCGTTTCTTTTATTGTCCATTGAGCTATTATTCCACAATACATAAAATTATCCGTAGATAGCCCATTTGAGCCTATAAGCCTTTTCTTTGGTACTCACATTACAAACCGTTTCCCATTTTGTTCTTAATTAAATCTTATCAAACCTTTACATCCGAAAGCACTTAAGTCGCTAGAAGAGTAAGGTGAGAGTTGGGGTAGCTTTTGAGTGGAACCATAGAAAGGTCAAAGGTGCATGTACGTTTTGAAGATCATTAGCTGGGAAACCTAAATTTATGAAGAGTGTTGAAGAAAAAAAAGAAGAAAATATATATATAGAAATTACGCTTCCTATTCATTGTGATCTAGTCTAGTGAATGCATAGTTGTGCTTAAAGAAGAAGGGCCAAGTTGTATATGGTATCGTGCTGTTACACCCCATACTTTTTGTATGTGAAAGTACACCATAAATAAATTGATGAAAGCTCGGAAATGAGATGTTACATCCCGCATTTTTATACGTTAAAGTTTTGTCGTAAGTTAATCGACGTAATCTCGGGAATGAGATTATTTTGGGATTATAAGTGTTATGCCATTTCAAACAAGGGATAAGTAAATTCGTAAAGGTGAAAGGGTAAGCAACTCAAAGAAAATGAGTTTCATTGAAATTTGACAATTTGGGATAAAATACGGTATGAGCTATAATACCCGATATTTATGGACTAGTGCCATACAAGGTACCACATGTCACAACCCGAAATTCTCACCTTCGGACCGTGATGACGCCTAACATTTCACTTGCTAGGCAAGCCAACGTTAGAATAAAATTTTCCATTTTAAAATAATTTTTCAATATATTAATAACAAGGAAACAAATGCGGAAGCAAAGTTTGAAATATAGTGAAATAATCCATCAAACAACGGTGTCTAAATACCATCCCAGAATTAGTATCACAAGTGCACGAGCTTCTACAATAAAAATAAATAAAGGTCTGAATAAAGTTAAGCTGTCTGGAAATAAACACATAGCTAAAGTGAAATAGACGGAGACTTCAGAACTGCGGACGCCATGCAGTTATACCTCAAGTCTCCTCCGAGTAGCTGAAATCCGAGAAAAACTATGGCACGCCGATGGGACCAACTCCAAAATCTGCACAGGAAGTGCAGAGTGTAGTATCAGTACAACCGACCCTATGTACTGGTAAGTGCTGAGCCTAACCTCGACTAAGTAGTGACGAGGCTAAGGAGGATCACTTACATTACCTGTACGCAATATTAGATACAATAACAATAATAGAAATAAATCAAGTAACTCATTTATAATAATTGAAGCCAACTCAGCAGTCATAACCAATTATCATTTCCATCAATTCAGTTGCAGCGTGCAACCCGCTCTCACAATATATTCACATTCAATTCTGTTGCAGCGTGCAACCCGCTCTCACAATATATTCATTTTAATCAAGTCTGTTGCGGCGTGCAACCCGATCCTCCAATATTGACTTTTAATAAGTCTGTTGCGGCGTGCAACCCGATCCTCCAATATTGACTTTTAATAAGTCTGTTGCGGCGTGCAACCCGATCCTCCAATATTGACTTTTAATAAGTCTGTTGCGGCGTGCAACCCGATCCTCCAATATTGACTTTTAATAAGTCTGTTGCGGCGTGCAACCCGATCCTCCAATATTGACTTTTAATAAGTCTGTTGCGGCGTGCAACCCGATCCTCCAATATTGACTTTTAATAAGTCTGTTGCGGCGTGCAACCCGATCCTCCAATATTGACTTTTAATAAGTCTGTTGCGGCGTGCAACCCGATCCTCCAATATTGACTTTTAATAAGTCTGTTGTGGCGTGCAACCTGATCCTCCAATATTGACTTTTAATAAGTCTGTTGCGGCGTGCAACCCGATCCTCCAATATATTCATTATAATCAATCTTGTTGCGGCGTGCAACCCGCTCCTCCAAAATATTCATTTACCAATAAATTCTTATAGAAGAAATTCTCCAATAAACGTAACAATTAATATAACATCGTAAGACAACAAGCATACAAAAATTATAATTTATTTATGAAACAAACAATGATAATTAGCAATTTATTATAGAATTCATGGAGAAAATAGGCAGTTTAATATTTAATATGCTAAATGTCAAATAACAATTAAAATATATAATTCAAATAGCATGTAACAATTAATGCAGGAATTCAAAAATTAATATTTTGACAAAGAATAATAGAGAAACAATCATTATAATAATTAATTTATGATTAAAAATAATTTATAATTTTCGAGTAAACATGCAAACAATTAATACGACGACTTATAGACATTCGTCACCTCGCCTATACGTTCACATGTAATTCACATAACAAATAATTTTAGGATTCTATTCCCTCAAGTTAAGGTTAACCACGACACTTACCTCGCTTTGTAAATTCCAATCAATTATTCAACCACAACTTTTTCTTTTAAATTTGTCTCTAAAAGCTTCAAATCTATTCACAAACAATTTAATATACCCAATACGAATCATAGGAATTAATTCCATATGAACTTACAAATTTTTCGGATAAAAATCTAAAATTCATTAAAATATTCAGCAGTGGGACCCACGTCTCAAATCTTGGAAAAACTTACGAAATCCGAACACCCATTCCGAGACGAGTCTAACCATACAAAAATTATTCAATTCCCATATCAAATGGACCTTCAAATCTTAAATTTTTGTTTTTGGAATATTTTAGAAAAATCTGATTTTTCCTCCATAAATTCACAGATGCATGATATAAATGAGCATGAAATCATGAAATATAATCAATATAAGATAAGGAACACTTACCCCAATGTTTTCCCGTGAAAATTGCCCAAAAATCGCCTCTTGAGGTTTTAGGTTTTGAAAACTTGGGAAATGAATCACAAATCCCGTCCAAAAGTTATTTTGTTCAGCTGCAGGTGTCGCAATTGCGACCTGAGCTTCGCAAATGCAAAGAAATGCTCGCAATTGCGATGCCCTTCACAATCCCGCTGCCTTCGCAAATGCGAAGATTATGTCGCAAATGCGAAGATTGACCCTTCGCAATTGTGAGAACTGCTGACCTAGGCTCTCTTCGCTATTGCGATAAGAATCTCGCGATTGCCATACCTTCTTGGTTCGCATTTGCGATGCCTGATCTTGCAATTGTGAGATCAGAGGCTTGTAACAGGTTCAGTTATACCAGCAAAATATTCTAAGTTCAAAATATCTCGTGGCCTATCCGAAACTCACCCGAGCCCCTCGGGACCTTATCCAAATATCCCAACAAGTCCCATAACATCATACAGACTTACTCAAGGTCTCAAATCATATCAAATAACATTGAAATTATAATTCACACCTCGATTCGGACCTTGAGTTTTAAACTTTTCAATTTGCAAACCTCGTGCCAAAACATATTAAATGAATCTGGAATGACTTCAAATTTGGCACACAAGTCATAAATGACATAACGAACCTGTTCAAATTTCCAGAATTAGATTTCGGCTCTGATATCAAAAAGTCAACCCCATAGTCAAACTTGGAATCTTTAGCCTTAAATTGTTGGTTCCGTTAAATGGTCATAATTGGGGCTAGGGACCTCCAAATTGAATTCGGACATACGCCCAAGTTTCAAATCACAATACGGAGCTACCGGAACTGTCAAAATACTGATCCGGGTCCGTTTGCTAAAACTGTTGACCAAAGTTAGCTCATTTGAGTTTTAAAGCTGTATTTCACATTCTAATCCATTTTTTTCACATGAAAACTTTTCGGAAAATTTTACGGACTGCGCACGCAAGTTGAGGAATGATAAATGGTGCTTTTTGAGGTCTTAGAACACAGAATTACTTATTAAATTTAAAGATGACAATTTGGGTCATCACATTCTCCACCTCTAAAACAAACGTTCGTCCTCGAACGGAGTTAGAAAGAAGTACCTGAGCTTTTGAATAAGTGTGGATATTTACTCCGCATGTCCGACTCGGACTCCCAGGTAGATGCCTCTACCGGCTGACCTCTCCATTGCACCCGAACTGAACTATAACTCTTAGATCTCAACTGTCGGACCTGCCGGGCTAGAATAGCCACCGGCTCCTCCTCGTAAGTCAAATCTTTGTCCAATTGGACTGAGCTGAAATCTAACACATGGGACGGATCACCATGATATTTTCGGAGCATAGACACGTAGAACACTGGATGAACCGCCGATAAACTAGGTGGTAATGCAAGCGTGTAGGCTACTTCATCCACCCTTTCAAGAATTTCAAAGGGTCCGATATACCTAGGGCTTAACTTGCCCTTCTTTCCGAACCTCATTACACCTTTCATAGGTGAAACCCGAAGCAATATTTTTTCTCCAACCATGAATGCAATATCACGAACTTTACGGTCGGCATAACTCTTTTGCCTAGACTGAGCTGTGAGAAGT
>AWOL01S0077073.1:25382-40267 GCA_000715115.1 Nicotiana otophora | reverse complement strand
TATAATAAAATATATTTTGCACATCAAACAATCAAATACCAAACTTTCATTAAACAACAAACACGCAAAATACACTCAATTAACGTCCTTCTAAAATGGCATAAGTTAATATAAAAAGTAATTAATGTAGAAACAAGAGAGTAACATAATAGAGAGTTAGTTAGTGTAAAAGTGAAGCACTGTAGGGTCCATCAGTATTAATCTTTCATGTATAAATACAGGCAACATTGAATATACAGAAAATTACTTCTCTCATTTCTTCCTCTTCAAGTCTTTCTCTCTGCAAGTGTTCTTCTCAATTCTAGGGTTCTTCATCTCTCTGATTCACTGAAATCTAACAATTAAGACCTCGATAGGACCAAAAACAAAAAAAGATCTCGAACAAAGATGATAGCCCGGTCCTTGTTTGCTTTCATTTCTATACTGCTCCTCCTTGGTGCGCCTGTTACTTGTTGTGGACGGGAAGCAGGAAGCAGAATGCTGGTTGAAAACTTCACTTTTATTCCATCAGCCGGAACTCGCAAGGTAATGATTATTAACATTCATCACGGAAGTCGAAAGTTTCTTCTCCACCGCCGCCGCCTCATTGAGGCTGAAGGTAGCAGTTCTCTAAATGCACCAGGAACTCGGTAGTCCCGGCTAATAAATATGGTGATTCCTGCTTCTACACTGCCACTGTTGTTTTTCATTCTATTTATTCCTGTTGTTGCCATTTTCTTTTTTGTTGTATATCATTTTTTGTCTTTTTCTTTTTTCTATGGATGTTGAGTAGGAGACGTTCAAGTGAATCTCCTTCACTAGAATGCCATTTACTCAAGGGTAACTTCTGGAGTGATAGCAAATATTGTTTAAATAGTGCTTTTTTGTTGGCTTTAAATGTGACATTTTAATATTTATATGATGTCTTTGATGGCAATCCTGCTTCAATGCCCCCGGTATGGCAGTAGCTTTGTTTTTGCTTTTTAAGTAATTTTAGTGTTAATGTTTGGATATAATAATAATACACTGTTCTCCAAGAAAGAAGCAGCATCTGGTTTGTTAATAAGGACACCGGATCATTCCTTTTACTAATTTGTTGTAAAATAGTTCCGTAATTATGCATATGCATGAAAGTTAAAGATAGGACAAATCTGTGGAACTTTTTCATTAAAAAATATCAACTTTTATCTATTTACAGACAAAATAGTAGAGTAGTACTTTTCATCAGTTTTACCCTTTAAAGTTTAAAGTACAAACACAGATATATCAGTTAATGCAATTAAAAAATTATGAGGTATTATTGATCTTAGGTTAGATTTTTCTTCAATAATTTAATTATTCTTTTCAAAATTTACACAAAACTAAAAGAACTAATATATTACTTTACCTTTTCACACAAAAACAACGTTAAAATTTGAACTCGATAACTAAGAAGAATAAGAGAACGAGGAAGAGAAAGAAGAAAGAAGAATGAAGGAGAAAAAGTAAAGAGGAGAAAGAAGAGAGAAATGAAAATTTAAAATAATTTGAATGGGTATAGTTTTTAAAAAATTTTAAAATTTTAAATATTTATCCACAATTTTTATTATTTTTAATTTGACCCTAAACTATTTTAATCACTCCTAAATTGTTACACGAGCCTTAAAAGTCTTTTTTGCCTAGTCCTTTTCAAAAATATTCGGAGACTGCGTACATCAAAATCAATGCTACGTGAAATCTTTCCGTGCAACACTGTTTTGCGGGTTGCGGGCCTGCGGCTACCTAATTAATCCTTAGTCAATAGACTACACAATCATTGATTCTCTTAAGAAGTGACATTATTTGACTAGATATGTTCATTTCCTTTATTCTCAATTATAAAATTCATTTCATCTCAAATTTAATATGGATTGACGTCCGTAGAATTTGGTGGTGTTTATCGATGAAACCGTGGTGGTATTTTTAGGTGAAGTTGATGGCCATGGCCGATGGTTTTGGGTTTAGTTTGGTGGCAAAAAACGAAGCTCACATGGTGTTTTAATGGAGGTTTTGTGGCTTTTTCTTGGAGTCTTAAATGGTGCTTTGATGGAGGAAGACGGGCTGGTGAAAGATGGTGTTTTGGAGCTGGATTAGAGGCTGTTTTTTGGTGGTTTAGGGGTGTTTTGGGGTTGGTTTTATCGTGAGAGAGAGCTGGTTCACGTAGCAGCTGTGGAGGAAATTAATGGTGGGTCATCATCATGAGAAATATAGGTTCAAAACTTAGCTGGTCTAGAAAAATACCTAGAAATTAAATAAAAACTATTGGAGAATAATTATAGAGTTACTAGCTTACTAAGATTAAAAGAAAACATATTTTTTGGAGATTTTTTATTTTTGCAAATGGAAACACTAATATGTAAAATGTGACTTTTTTAGGTGATTTTTAATTTTCTTAAATAACACCTATTAAAAATAAAATAAAAGGACAAAGAGTTAAGATTAAACCTAAAAGTAAAATCAAATGCTAGAAATAGTGTAAAATTCGGCTTTGGTAAAAAGTCTTGTGTTCACAGTATGTAAGTAACCATGCATCCTTAATCAAAAGTTTCGAGTCGAGCCCTGAGAATATAATCGCTTTTTGTATGTAACTTTATCTCCCAACCCCTCCACCCCCTGAGTGAGATTTCTAATGCAATTCCGAATTAAACTCCAAATTACATTCTGCAAAACAGATGAAAATCCAAAAAAAAAAAATATAAGATCTCTGGTCCTAAGTTGATTTAGACATGTAGTTGCACCAGAGGCAAATTCAGGATTTGCTGGTTATGGGTATCACTGCTTTTAATGCAAATCGACCCTAGTGAAGAGATTGAATTTGGATGTACATTTAGTCGGTTCGATCCATTTTTGGCTAATTCGGTTTGGTCGGTCCATTTTGAATTAATTCAATTCAATGTAAAAGATTTTTTTATGCATAAATGAATATGTGATCACAAAGTCGAATAAGTTCTTCCAATTCAGTCTCATTCTCACGATTCAAATTCAATTAATGTGATTAAAAAATATAAAGTAAAAATAAAATTTTATATTAGGAAATACACTTCAATCTACATATAGTTGTAGACATGTAATTTTTGACCTTCCCTAAAATTTTACACTTTTTAGTGCTTAGATGTTTCTTTTAGTTCTAATATTGTTACTTTGCCGATTTTTTTTTTATCTTTTTGCTTTATTTTCTCTTAAAAAATAAAAACTACAAAAATATTTTCCTTTATTAGTTACTTTTAGTTTATCTTACTCTTTATAAAATTGAGAAATACTAAATTAGTCTTTGACCGTTCATTTCAAAAGATAAAAAGATAAGTTTTGAAAAATATTTTTACTTAGTTTAATTTAATTTTTAAGTTGTAAGCCTTTACTAAGTATTAAGTAGTATTTAGATTTCTTTAATATGACTGTCACACCTCCCTTTTCCGAAGATAAGGAGTTTTTCCAATTAAGTGACATTATTTGAAATGGAATTGATTTATTTTAATTAGAGTCACCACTTGAAATAATTATGGTATCCCAAGCCACCGGTTTATTTTAAAATCCCAAATCAAGAAAAATTGACCCTATTTAAAGTCTGCGAAGCACAAAAGATCGGGTAAGGAATTCTGTTAACTCGAGAGAAGGTGTTAGACACTCCCGAATTTCGTAATTTTAGCACGGTCGCTTTACAATCTACACTTGGCTTTATTAATTGATTATTATGTATTTTAGAACTTACGTGCGTTTTACCCTTTGTCGCTTTTATTTATTATAATTATTATGGATTATCTTTGAAACGGATCACGTGTGCGTGAATCCGTTTATTTGATGTGCTAAAAATCATGTCACGCATATATGTACACAATTAATAACACTTTATTTATTTGTGAATATTATTTTGCCAAAGTCGCGCGAACACGTACTTTGATTTATTTTGGGGATCATAATTATGTCATGCGAACGTATACATAATCACAATAGTATATTAAACGCGTGCCTAAATCAAACTACGATGTTCATGAATTATTTATTTTCTAAACTAATTTGAGGTTTTCGCAAGGCCTTGAATTATGAAGTTTGTAACGACCCGATCGGTCGTTTTGAGCCCTAGCGCATCGTTCGGCAGTCTGAGGCCATGAGTAGTCTCACATCATGTATTATGATTTGTGCGCGTGGTCGGAATTGAATTTCGGGAAGTTCAGAGTTGATTTGGAAAGAAAACTCTCATTTGTGAAACTTTAAGTTGGAAGAATTTGACTAAGGTTTGATTTTTCAGTAAACGACCTCGGAATCGGGATTGGAAGGTTCCAACAGATCTATAAGATGATTTTGGACTTGGGCGTATGTCCGGATCGGATTTTGGATGACCCGGGAGCGTTTCAGCGCCTATTGTGAAAGTTGGCATTTTGAACGAATTTCATAAAAATTGGGTTGAGGTGTATTTCAATGTTATTGATGTCCGTTTGGAATTCCGAGTTTGGGAATAGCTCCGTACGATGATTTTGGTATTGGGAGCGCGTCCAAAAGTGGTTTTGGAGGTCCATAGGTCATTTCGGGGTCATTTGGCGAAAGTTAGAAATTCGAAGTTTTTCTGAGAAGTTTGACCGGGAGTGAACTTTGTGATATCGGGGTCGGATTCCGATTCCGAAAGTTGAAGTAGGTCCGTAATGTCGAATGTGACTTGTGTGCGAAATTTGAGGTCAATCGGACGTGATTTGAAAGGTTTTGGCATCGAATGAAGAAGTTTGAAGTTCTAAAGTTCATTAAGCTTGAATTGGGGTGTGATTCTTAGTTTTAATGTTGTTTCGGGCGTTCCGAGGGTTCGAGCGAGTCCGTTTTGTGATTTCAAACTTGTTGGTATGTTCGGACGGGACCCCGGGGGCCCCGAGTGGCAATCGGACGAGGCTCGGACAAAGTTGGAAAATGGGAGCAACAGCTGAAGCTCCCAGTTGCTGTCATAATCGCACCTGCGCTTGTCCAGCCGTAGAAGCGAAAGAGAGACGGCAACCCAGCCACCGCAGGTGCGGAAGTTTTGGCACACCTGCGTGACCACAAGTGCGAGAGCAGTGATCGCAGGAGCGGATGAGATCGCAGAAGCGGTCCCTTGTGTCCGCAGATGCGGAGCTTGGCCAGGTAAGGGAAATGCGCACCTGCGAGGATTTTGCCGCTGGCGCGGGACCGCAAGGTGCGAAAAATCGCTGGGCAGAATCGTGTTAAGAGCGGGATTTGGCTCTTCTTCTCTCATTTTTCACTTGGTTGGGGCAATTTTGGAGAGGTTCAAGGAGGGATTTTCATCATCTATGTCGAGATTTATTACTTGTTTACCTCATTTATTTACTCTGCCTCATATTTACTTATCTCTTTACTGTACCTGATGTTATTGGACCACTAGTAAGTGTCGATGTCGACCCCTCGTCACTCCTCCTCCGGAGTTAGGTTAGATACTTACTGGGTACATGTTGATTACGTACTCATGCTATACTTGTTGCACATTTTTGTGCAGGTACATATATGACTAGTGGCCTTGTGGGAGCAGAGGCGTGTATGCATACGAGGACTTACGTGAGCTGCATTCCACGCAGCCGGCAGAGTCTCCTTCAGAGTATTTATATTTCTCCTGTCCAAATTTGTATTCCGGACAGATGCTGTATTTTATTTTACATTCCTAGTTGATACTCATGCACTTGTGACACCGGATTTTGGGGTGATTATGGGTTGTCCTGTATTGAAATTGTTAAAATTATTATTATTTACTTGGTAAATTCCATCTTTTACTATTTAATTGAAGGAAATATGATTTCACAAATATTAAAATAAGAACCAAATTAAGTATTTATTTTTGACCTGTCTGACAATGTTGTCCAGCGCCATTACGATTTTTAATGAATTTTTGGGTCGTAACAAAATTTGTTACGGGGAAGTGTAACATTTAGCTATTATTGTAATCAAAGAGATTATCTATTTTAGAGTAAAAGACTATCATTCAAGAAATTGCAAATGAAATAAGTTATTCAAAATAAGAAAAGATATTACTATAACTACCATATTATTCCTATAATCAAGCATAGAGAAAATCCTAAAAAGGAAAACTTTAAATGACAATACAATCACATTAAGTTAACGAAAAGCAACATAGAGGACATTCTTTGGTAGAACACAAATTTAAGTACTAAAATATTAGTAATAAAATTTACTATCAATTTATGATTATTAAAGAAAATAGAAGAATTACAATGAGAGTAAAAGTGGACCTTTACATCAAAGTCTATAACGTTAACACCCTTTGGAACTTTAAAGACCAAAGCCGACTTCGAATAGAAATTAGTGGCCGAAAATTTCGCCGGTGACTGAACCTCGACCGAAAACTCTAACAACAACGATGATTTAAAGGCTGTTTTATGGTATTGCTACAACTGATTTTTGAGCTTGGTTTCATGTATAAAAAGTTGCGATTTATGGACTGTTTTTGCTGGGTTTGGTGTGAATTGAGAGACTGTTTTGGAGCTATTTTCCAGCTGCGTTTTGGGGCTGTTTAGGGGTGGTTTGAGGGCAGTTTTCAGCTGTTTTTACTGCACCTTTGAGGTGGGATTTGAGCTGGTTTTAGGGGTAGTTTCAGCCGCGTTTTGGCTGAAATTTTGGACTGTTTTGAGGTCAATTTTGGATGGTTTTCATGACTGTTTAATGGTTATGTTGCTGCGTTTTATCAGCTAAGTTTTGGGCTGATTTCCAGGGCTTTTGATGGAGTTTAAAGGATGTTTCAATGGCTGAAGTTTCAGCTGGTTTTCATGGTTATTGAGTGAGGAAGATGAAGTTTTTTGGGTTTTTGGGTGTAACTTTCGTGTGTTTTGCTTTTTAGTTATTCCCTATTATTTTAAATAATTATCATTTCTTATGAAAAATAATTATATTGTAGATGTTAATTTATTGCTCTGCTATAAATAATTTTTCTGAACAAGATTATCCATTTAGTACTCTATTGAACTTTATCTACAAGTAGCTGATACAGGCAGGCTGTAAACAGTTCAATGAAATGATTTGCAGCAGTTTCTTATTAAACAGGCAGGTTGCAAGCAGCTCATACAGACAACTTACAAGCAGCTAAAGAAAAACCTTATATCTGCTTCCTGAAAAGCCTCGCAGCTGCTTCCTTTCTTCTATAAATAGAAAAATATTCAGTTCATTATGTACATAAATTTAAAATTTGAATAATATATTAATCTCCCTCTATACTTATATTCAATTTATTTACTTTACAGTTTTTATTTTATAACTATCATTTTGGTCATCTTTAGACAAAAAAAAAATGAAAAACAAACAAACAAAAACAAAAGAAGAAAAAGGAGAAAAGTGAAAAGAAAACAACGAAAGAGCCGAGGCAAAACCAAGAAGATAAAATTCAAAGTGTTCCCCACTCATTTATATATTTTTCCGCGTATCCCTTCTTCCATTTCATTCTTCCCATATATTCCCTTTTTCTTTATTTTACCAATAAAATCCTCACACCTCAACCTTAATTCATTCCCTCATCTAACAAATTTATCAATTTTTCTCTTATATTAGAAGCAACAGTTGAGATTAAGCTGTCCGTGTCATAAACATGCCGGTTTGGCCATCAAGTGACATCTTGGAGCCACAGGTGGCTAGTTGAGGAAAATATTTATAGTACACATATACTATCTATTGTGAAAGTGGGACCCATTCAAGCATTTATTCAAAAGGAGCTCTTCTTTGTGTTTCTCACCATATATTAACCCATGTATCTCTTTATTCTTTTAATGTAATGAGATTTTCTTTAAACTCAAATGGGTATTACTTTCATAAACAAAAGTTTACTTGCCGGATTCATTTACATAAAATGAGCTTTAAAAATTTGACTATAGTATGATAACATTTTAAAAATTCGGTAGTGTCTCATCTCTTAACTATTGAACTGATGAATATCTCATGCTTTCACAAAATATAACCACTTTAATTAAATTTAAAATTTTCTTAAATCAAGTTGGTTACAACTTTGCTTTGCTGATTAGCGCTGTCAAATACAAAAATATACACGATTAAAAGAAAATGATATGGTAAAAAATCCAACATAAACTTATTTTATTTTTAAAAAAATAAGGATCCATGAAAGTTTAGTTATAAAAAAGGCATAAAAAGAAAAAAAAAACTAAGGTCAAAGTACTACAAACCCGACAACCTTGCCTAAACAAAAATATAAAAAACCATTAATTAACTTTATGTAGAAAAAAGTAAAAATATATTCAGGTGAAATCATTCTTTTAATGAATTCAGAGTTTGAGGAGTGCCCTAGCCAGCTCCTAAAATTCTAAGTTTAACAGTAACAATTGAGCTCGAGTATAAGAAAATTAATAAGTTAAAGTATCGAAGAAACAATACACTAAATAAAAAATAATATATGAGTATACATATACTCGGATAAAGTTTAACTACATTAATAAGTTAATAATTTAAATTCATATTCATCAAAAACTTTTACAGAATGAATTCATAAAAGTTAGTAACAATAATATATATAACATTTTGCAAGTTAAGTAGTTGAGAGTGCTTTTAAAAAAATACAATTATTTGTATTTTTTCCCAAATGAATTTATGAAAATTCAATTGAAATTATTGCTTTTGTTCGTATTTTATATATTACAACTTTGAATGTTTTAAGGTGTTTTATTTAGAATACATTCAATTTATCATCATTTTGGCAGTCAGTCAAAAATAAAATTTTAATTATATAATTAAACAGTTTTAATCTTTTATGTTTACTTAAATTCAGCACTTTTGATTTTCGTTATATTTAAAACACACAATAATAATTGTATTTGAAAGAATTAACTTGTGAAAAATATGTGAACTATTTAAATTGAAGCAACATCACGAAAGACTTTTCCATATTCATTTCCTCAATTTGTATCTTGAGAAAATACATACCCTTAAAGTTTCGACAATAAGGTGTGTTGCTGAAGGTTTCGACATAGTTTTTCCAAAAAACAAATCCCAAAGAGATTTTACACCTTTATATCATTTTTACAAAAATCGAAAAAAAGTAACTCATTTGTCAAGTCTAATTGACCTTTTTGCAAGCCTTTTCAATTTTGACCGATCCTCACGAACTACGCGAACCTGATTCTCGTCTTTCGGGTCGGGATACGTAGGCAAACCACATCGGGTCCGGTATTTCTCATCTTCCTAGTGAGTCTCAAGTTCTTGATTACGGGGGTCGTAGCCAAGTCTTGCATGTCTAGCCATGTTTGGCCACATCGGTCGTTTTTATAAAATAGGACTATTTTTACAAAAGTGGCTTGTTAACCCGTCTTAGAGTGCTAAGTCCACAATAAGGTGTCCTTCAGTTTAAGTTCCATTCTTGTTGAATTTGCATGCTTAGCCATTTTTGGCTATATAGGCTATTTATGCAAAGTAGGGTCCTTTTTGTAAAGTAATTTTAGAGACTGTGATTCTAAGATTTTGAGATTGTATAGGCCTTTATGGGATATTTTCCATGTCTAAGAGGTCACCCTTGTTGAGTTTGCACTTCTAACCACATTTTGGCCACGTAGGCTATTTTGCAAAAATCGCCTCACTTTTGGCTTGCATGTGCCTAATAGGAAGCGTTATAGTCTCACATAGTGTCTTGAGTCACTAACTCTATTTGGTCTTATTCTTCTCATTCAGGTATGGATCCATGTTCTAGAGCATGACAGACGCCCAGGACCATCCGAGCCATGACTGTTGCATTCAGTAGCCGCTTAAGGGGACTTTTTATGTTTTGACGCTATTTTTTATGTTGTCTTTTACTTTCTATTCTTGTCCAGTAGTATTGAGTCTTTTAGGTAGTGTCAAAGTCTGTCGTAGTCTAGTTGAGTTTGTAGAATCTTTTGTTATAGTACTTCCTATTTCGTATTTTGAAAAACTAAAAACAGTTATAAATAAAAAATCCAAAGGATTTTTGTTTTTTAGTCTATTTTGTCCATCACTTTTCTAGAACTATGCTTGATTTGATTCATGTCCTAATATGATAAGTAGACAACCTACATCGAGTTCGAATCATTTTTAATTTTTTTTAAAAAAAGAAGATGAAATTGTGGGACGTGAGAAATGAGAGGAAAGAAAATAGTGATAATCAGAAAGAAAAGATGGGGGAGAAATGGAAAAACCAAGAAGCACAAGAAAGAAAATGAAGAGAAAAATGACAAGACGAGTAAATGTGGGATGGGGCCAAGATAACCTTAGTACCTTTGAAGTCATTTTAGAACCGATATATGTGACTAGGTGCATTGCATATAATATGATACTATTTGTTGTTAAATTCCATAACACTAACATGATGATTTTGTTTTGTTCCTCTAGGTGATCTTCATTATAATATAAAGGTGGTTGGTTTGTGGTTCTTAAATCGGTAACTCTTCCCTACATCATAAAGTCGAAATGTAATGGCAAACGACAACGAAATTGAGTTGCTTGATACTGGTGCCCAAAAATAATTGGTTGAACAAGCCACTGGGTTGGTTGAAGAGGTAAGAATGTTAAGACAACATATGTCGGACATGTATTAGGCTTGGATGACTAGTAAGGCACCACCCCTACTACCACCTAGCTTCCTATATGCTATTCTCACCCAAGCTCCGATCATAGTATCAGATGATACATCATATTGAGTCTTGGTAGTTTATTTTGTTGTTATTTCTGTTGTCCGGGTTATTTCAGGGTTGTAATCCGGATATTGACTTGTGACTCAAACCCTTCTATCTTTTTATTTTGCCTAGTCCATTTAGTATTATTAACTCGTATAGTGTTATCTAGGTTTGTTCTAGGGTTGTAACCCAAGTTTGGTTCTGCTTATTTTGTTGTTCAAACCCTTTCACCATATGTTAAATGCAATCTCCTATCTTTTGTTATTTCTCGGCCGTTTTTGTTTAGTTTTCTTTTCGTTTTATAGTTCTTTTCATGCTGACTCTAGTGACCTGACATGCATGCAGATTTTTTAGTCTGATCTTACAAGTTAGTCTAATCATGGAACAATGAAACAAATCTTGAAGATGACAGAGACATTCGAGGGAAATAAGTAAAGATTTGGACACTTTGGGATCATTGAAAGCCCAAATTGAGTGAAACTGGGGTGGATAGTGTGGTGAAATTAAGATGACAACGAAGATACATAACAAAAGGTGCATCCCAAGCAATTTGAAGCAAGAAACTTTGTGTTCAAGTGCATCTCAAGTTACAAGATAAATCCAAGGGAGTTTGCTCCAAATTGGCGGAGGACATCCATTGCGAAGAAGAAATTACCCAACAAGAGTTATGTACTTGACAAGGTGATCTCGTCTAATTTCACTCCTCTATTTGAGGATATGAAAACGGTCGATGCAATAATAATACCCAATAAGAGTCGAGGTAGAATTTCTTAGGAAGCTATGTGAATTGGTGTTAGTAGTATATATCTTAGTGCGTGAGTTTGTATATCTTAATTTGCACCTCCGTAATATTTGGTTTTGATTGAAAATCTAAGTTAGACTACAATTGTGATTTAAAGAATGAAACTAGAAAATTTGTTTTGGTTGTTTTTCAAATGATAAAGTAGCTCAGGGCTATGACCTTCACCTAGGTGTTTGCCTAATGAGTTGTAAACTTTAAAGCTTGTTTTATTGATCGGGGTGTATTATAACTATCAACACTCAAGTACCCAATCACTACCTCTCAGTAAGAGAGTAATTTTGCCCAATTTGACTTTCTCAAGTCCAAATGGGTATTGAGCAAAACAGTTGATAATAAGCTCAAGTCGGATTTTACTATCTCTAGGTTCAACCCTTTAATTGGGCTTATCAATCTCCTGATTGACCTAATTTCTTGCTAGCCAAGATTTTCTAGACTAAGTCTCTCTTTCTCAAGTAGAGACCAAGTCAAATAGGCATGAAATAATGTTTACAACCATTAATTCTTCAAATAAAAGTAAGAACAAGGCTAGATAATCAACACCCAACCATAAACAAGCAATAAATCAAACACCCATTAAGTTTACATACTAGGGTTGGGTTACAACCCTAGTGAAAATTTAGCTACTCATGGTTAAATTGGAAGAATAAGAAGAAGTGATAATTAAACCCATATTAATAATTAAAATGATGAAATCAATATTCAAAAAGCTCAAAATAGCAAAAACTACTAAAAAGAGCAAAAGAAAACGTCCAAAGTGGCTGCTGATGTCAAAAGTTGACCTAAAAAAGTAAAACTCTTCTATTTATACAGTGCTAGAATTTTCGGACAAAAATGCCCTTTCGGAGGTTCTGCGGCTGCATAATTCCATGTGCGGTCCTCACTTTGCTTCAGCCTGACAGGATTGGAAACTCGCGGCCGCATAATTCTGAATTACGGCCGCACTTCTCTCTTTTGCGGTCAACACAAATATGTCTGCGGCCACAACTTGCTCTTCTGCGGTCCGCACAAATGTGGTTACGGCCGCATAGCTGTTCTTCTGCGGCTGCACAATAATTGTGCGGTCTGCACTCTTGTTGAGCTTGAGATGCAGGTTCTCTGAACTTTGGCTTTTATCCAGTTTCTGCGGCAACACAATTTCATGCACGGTCCGCATCTTGCAACCTTCTCTGTTGGAATTGCTTTATGACTTGCGGTCGTAGATAGTATTCTATGGTCCGCACTTTGAGATTTTGTGTTTAAGTTCAGATTACTCCTTCTTGAAGTGAATTTCATCTTGAGAGCTCATCTTCCAATATTCCTACAATTAAGCATATTTTATCAGTTTTCGAGAATACAATTAAGCGCTTTTGGACTAAAACGAAAGCTAAAAGGCGCTAGTAAGTAGTCAAAATCTCCACTTATCAACTCCCCCAAACTTAAGATTTTTCTTGTCCTCAAGCAAATAATGTAGTTCCTACCTCCACAAGTTAAGAGCCATTCTATCTAATCAAAGGTGAATCAATCACACATCAATTAGGACCAACAATTACCCACGACACTTATGAATTTTCAACAAGGCAACAAGTTGAACTTTTAAGCACGAGTAGTTCTAATGTGATACTTGAGCATCAAGGGTTGACTTTATCCATTAAGGAAGCTCGCTATTTCATATATGTCATTGTAGATCCCAAACTCCTCCTCCTCTACTCTCCACTTGCCTACCTTACTTAAGAATATAGCACTCAATTCAAAGATTTGTGAAAGGTTCACTCATCCCTCTCAAAAGAATGTCGCAAGTACGGCTTTAAGTACCATAGGCTTACCCCTCATGTAAATCACCACTAATATACGATTACTCGGATTGAAATCACATAGGGCTTTTTCGGAATGCAATGAAGGCTTTTGGAATAAGGTTGGATAAGCTATGATAGAACAAGTTCATCTTTCCTTAAGCACTCCATTTTCTTTTATCGGCTCATGCTTTTTCCAACTCTTTGAGGCATTTTCTTTTCCTTAGGGGAACTAGAAAGAGTTAACATTGCTCTTTCTTGATCATGATATTCATTTTCTCCTTCTTTGCTTTTTTCTTGCTTTGCATCATTACTTTTCTTTGAATCCCTTCAACTTTTCAACTTATTCACCTTTGTTTTTTTGCTTTTTTCTTTTTTGTTCTTTCTTTTTCTTGCCTTTCCTTGTCTTCATTTCTTTTTTTCTTTTGCCTTGATACCTTTTTCAAACTCCTCCTCTCTCCCCCAAACTTACGTTTTTAGCCATTCACAAGAGTGTTAAGGAAAGCTCAGGGTGCCAAGAGAATGTCACAACAAAATGGGTAAAGACTTGTAGCGTGGTGATCAAATGGGAAGGGTTTTAGGCTCAATTGGGTTGACTAGGAATAATAACTTTGGTGGGCTATGAAAAATTTCAAACGGGTCAAGGAGAGCCTACAATCACTTCTCAAGCCAAGAAAAATTTAACATTTTGCCTAGAAACACATTCGGGGCAAGTTCTAGACCATTTGCACGGGTACTTGGACTTGCAACAAAAACATCTCACCTCTCATGCAGTGGGATTGTTAAAGAGGATAGAGTCGAGGGCCCACAACGACTATATTCAAGATTGAAAATCACTATGGTTCGACTAAACCACTCGATGATTGCCTAAGTCAACACAAAAGTCACAAGGTCACTAACTAGAGCTATTTGTTTTTCCAAAAACCTTGTTTTTAACCATAAACACGTAGTTAAGTGTGTTGGTACCAAGTGAAGCATGTTTGACTCTTTGCGCCTGACTCAATTAGGTCTTTTTATTCATTATTACTACTATTTTTACCTAAACACCAAAAACGGACTCAATCCCTTAAGAAGGTTATCACGCCATCCATCGTTGGGAAGAGTCACCTAGTTCATACAAATATTACCTTTGGAAAGAACAATGGAATTAAGAAAACCAAAGGCTTATTGTTCACTAAAACATAAAAAGAATTTACAAAATTAAAAAGAAGTTAATAAGAAAACAGAATAAAGAAGCTAAAAAGCAAACTACTGAAAGCACAACAAATATACATAATGAGAGAGGAAAAGAGAGAATATATACATCAAGAGATAACAGAGAGAATATATATACAGAATAAAGAGAAAGAAGAAAATATTGTCAGTAATTACAAACCAAATGTCTAAAAGTCATCCAAATAGAAAACAAACTCCACCCGCTCGAATAAAAATAAGCATTGTCCCCAATGCTTAACAAAAAAAGAATAAAGAAGGGTAAGAGTAGAAAAGACTCCCTATGTGGTCTTGGACATCTCTATGTCCGTAGCAGTGTCACCGTCCTCAGTATCCTCTAACTGGATCTCATCGTCATTGACTCTGGGAGTAAATGGGTTGGTGAACATCTGGCACACTGCATCAGAAGTGTCGGCAACTAGGTCTGGCTCCTCAGACTGGCCAGCTGGTGCCACTAAAGCTGATGGTTCTACTAGATCTGCTAGTACTGGTGGG
>AWOL01S0077073.1:6018-23114 GCA_000715115.1 Nicotiana otophora | reverse complement strand
CCTTGCATGGCGACCACATACATGTTGGACGACATCACGACACCTACATTGATTGGGTACCCGACCATGATAGATGTGACTAGCACTGCCCGCTGAATTGATAGATTTGTTTTATTTTGGCATGGGTCTAGTCTGCTACACACAAATGTCTGCCATCACTTTGCCTCAAAATATAGGGTGTTCTGCTAAATGGGAACCCCTGTTGTGATCTATGCTGGAAGGTGGCCCCGGAACTGCAAGAATCTCAGTTAGCCATGGTCGAACGACATCTCCTAGTGCTAACTTTTCCAGGTATTGCACAGGTTCCACATCCTCTAAGCTTAAATACGCATTCAGGGTGGTCTGATCAAATCTCACCTTTAGATTTCTCACTTTTGTTACCTTGGACCCTTTCTTTATATGCGCCACATTGGCATAAAATTCTCGGACCAGGTATTCCTTGGCATCTACCACACTTTTGCTGAACCACATCCACCCCTTCCACTCCCATAACTGTCTCAACACTACCGGGTTGTATTTGTCAAGGTCCTTTATCATGAACTTATGCTCAAGAGTGAGCGATCTCACTGGCCACCACTCTCGGAAGCTTGTGAAAGCATCCATACTAACAAACTTATCTTCCCAAATTTCTTTCTACTTCGACCTCTCTAGGCTGGCAACTCTGGTATCACCCTCTCAACCATCATCCGGGATATCATCAACATCCACTGTAGTAGCAGGTGAGTGGGAGGCATGTGTGGATGAGGGCTCCGAAGCCTGACTGTCGCCTTCCGAACCCTCGGAAGTGCTCTCAGAGGAGGTGGGCTCGTCTCTAAGTTGGTATATGCTCTGAGGCTACTGTGTCTGTGATTGCACAACAAGCTGCTCTTACACTTAGTCGCCCTCCGATACTTCCCTAGACGGGGAATATGAACTAGATTCGGAGGGCTCGGGCTGTCTTCCTCGGCCTGCTATGGCTTTCTTAGTGATTACTCTTTGGAGGGTGAGGGGTAAATTGCTTTTGCCTCTGTATCTAGAAGGTTCACCCCTCCCCTTTGATGTATCACCACGACCTCGTGATCTAACCATTTTCTGCAACAAACAACAACAGGAATCGGTTCTAGTTCAAGTGCAGATAAATAGACATTTATAGACAAAATATGTTTGCAGGGAAGGGATGTGCGGTCCGCACAATTTCAAGTGCGGCCGCACTATGAATACCTCCAAAAGGCAACTCTCTGAAGATAGAGATTTCCCTGATCTTTGGCCTCACACACCTTTCTGTGGCCGCGATGATAGTACTGCGGTCCGCATAATTTTAAGTGCGGTCCACACATTATTGCCTTACCAACTGCACTGGTCGACACTTCTGCGGACCGCACAATTTCTTGTGCGGCCGTAGATTTCAAAATTAAATCGGGTAGATTCCTAAAGGGTTTAGATTTATGCACAAATTGGACATGGTAATAGCAATTAAATATGATAATAAAGATACCCATTCCCCAAATAGCAATTAGGAGTTGACCCACACAATTTAAACCTCATATGGATAGAAAATTGACCTCTAATGAAAAATGGTCTAAAATAACTAACAAAGTATAAACCAAACTAGGAAAATTAAAGAATCCTAGAAAAGATTTGAACATACGAGTGATGAAGTAGTGCTAAGTAATGATCACATATGCTTATCGAGGTGGTAGATGAGTGAACAGATGTGTGCAAAATTGTAGCGTATTTTTGAGTGCGTAGAGAATGGAAAGTTTGTACAGTAGCCTTAGTCTCACTATTTATACAAGACGGATCTGGTTAAGGAACAAGAGACGAGTGCGACCGCATAATTCCTTCTGCGGTCCGCACTTTGTTACCTGGAGGTTCACTTCCTTTTGATGATTTGCGGTCCGCATATTTAGCTGTGCCGCCGTAGATTTTGGTGTGGACTGCAGCATTTGCTGTGCGGCCGCACTTTGGCTGTTTCTCTGACAAAAAAACTTTAGAGATTTTACATTTTCCATCTCAATTTGTGCGGTCCGCACCAGAATTGTGTGGATGCAATTGCCTTCTATAGTGGCATTCAAAATTGCGAGGTCCGAACATTTCATGTGCAGTTCGCACTTTTTTCCTCACTTAGCCACTTTTCTAAGCACAGTTCCTGTAAAGTACACTCATTCCTGCAACACACTTCAAATCCAATTAGCACAAAATAAGAACTATCTAAATAAGAAGAAAACAAAAAGAAGAAGAAACATGGGTTGCCTCCCAAGAAGCGCCTGAGTTAACGTCGCAGCAGATTACCATCACTTCAAATGAATCACTACCACCACATGGCCATTATCATCTTGTCCCAAATAATGCTTCACTCGGTTACCATTAACTCGGAATACCTCATCATTTTTGTTCTTCAAGTCCAATGCAGCAAAAGGTGTCACACCCACAATTTCAAAGGGATCACTCCATTTGGATTTCAGCTTTCCAGGAAACATCTTCAATCATGAGTTGAACAACAAAACAAGATCTTCCACCTTAAACTCCTTGTTTTAAATGTATTTGTCATGAAGGTACTTCATTATTTCTTTGTACAAGGACGAACTTGCATATGCATGGTACCAGAACTCATCTAATCATTTAATTGTGCAACCCTTAAGTTAGCGGCTGCATCCCAATCAAGATTTAACTTCTTTAAAGCCCACATGGCCTTGTGCTCAAGTTCTACCAAAAGATGACAAGCTTTGCCAAACACCAACCGGTATGGAGAAATCCCGATAGGAGTTTTGAAAGCAGTCTGATAAGCCCATAGTGCATTATCAAGCTTCTTTGACCAATCCGTCCGGTTAACATTCATTGTTTTGGACAAAATACTCTTTATCTCCCGGTTGGAGACTTCCACTTTACCGCTAGATTGAGGATGATAGGGATTCGTAACTTTATGAGTAACACCATACTTGCTAAGTAAGGTGTCAAAATATTTGTTGCAAAAATGCGACCCCCCATCGCTTATGATAGCCCCCTGAGTACCAAATCTTGTGAAGATGTTCTTCTTCAAAAATGCCACAACACTTCTTGCTTCATTCTTGGGTAGAGCAACGACCTCAATCCATTTAGACACATAATCAACCGCGATCAAGATATAGGTGTTTTCACAAGAACTCACAAAGGGGCCCATGAAGTCAATACCCCACACATCAAAGATATCAATCTCCAAAATGGTAGTGAGAGGCATTTCATTCTTCTTAGAGATTCCACCGGCCCGTTGGCATTCATAACATCTTTTCACCATATAACTTGTATCTTTGTAAAGAGTAGGCCAATAGAAACCGCAACTTAGCACTTTATCCGCCATTCTTGCTCTGCCATGGTGACCACCAAAAGGCAAAGAGTGACAAGCTTCAAGAATAACATTTTGCTCTTCATCCAGTACACATCTTCTAATTACCCCATCTGTGCAAATCCGGAAGAGGTACGGTTCATCCTAATAATAGTCTTGACAATCTTGTTTGAGCGTCTTCCTTTGGTTTAAAGAGAACTCATCCAGGATATTACCAATTACAAAAATATTTGCTAGATCCGCGAACCATGGAATCTCTTTCATTGAAATAGCCAAGAGTTGCTCATCGGGGAAGTAGTCATTGATTTCAAGGCCGTCAGGAGGCCTCCCCTCCTCCTCAAAACAAGACAAGTGGTCCGCCACTTGGTTTTCACTTCATTTTCGGTCTTGGATGTCTATATCAAACTATTGCAACAAAAGCACCTATCTCATCAACCGGGATTTGGAATCTTTCTTGATCATAAGATAACGAAGTGCCTCATGATTCGTGTGGACAATCACTTTTGCATCCATCAAGTACGGGCGAAACTTCTCGATAGCAAACACAATGACAAAGAGCTTTTTCTCGGTAATGATGTAATTGACTTGAGCATAATTAATGGTCTTACTAGTATAGAAGACCGGATGAAAAATCTTGTTGATATGTTGCCCCAAAACTGCTCCAACTACTACATCACTAGCATCACACATGAGCTCAAAAGGAATGCTCCAATTAGGGGCGATGATAATGGGAGTAGTTGTCAACTTGAACTTGAGAAATTCAAATGCTCTCATGCAATCATCATTGAAGTGAAATTTACCATCTTTCTCCAAAAGCTTGCACAAGGGGTTCACCACTTTGGAAAAAATTCTTTTTCGAAGTAGTAGAACCCAACATGACCCAAGAAACTTCTCACGCCCTCCACAGATGTTGGAGGTGAAAGTTTAGAAATCACCTCTATTTTCGCCTTGTCGACCTCTATTCCCTTCTTCAAAATCTTGTGGCCAAGGACTATACCCTCCTCGACCATGAAATAGCATTTCTCCCAATTCAACACCAAGTTTGTTTTTTCATATCATGCCAATACCTAATCCAAATTGTCAAGAATCATCAAAGGAATCCCTGACTACTGGAAAGTCATCCATGAAGACTTCAAGGTAGTCTTCTACCATATCCGTAAAGATCTCCATCATACAACGTTGAAAAGTTGTCGGTGCATTGCATAAGCCAAATGGCATCTGTTTGAAAGCGAAAGTGCCATAGGGACAAGTGAAATTTGTTTTATCTTGATCTTCCGGGGCAATAAGGATTTGTTGTTGCCTGAATATCCATCTAGAAAGCAATAGAACGTCCGGACGACCAACCTATCAAGCATTTGGTCAAGAAAGGGTAGTGGAAAATGGTTTTTCCTTGTGACTTTGTTTAGCTTCTGATAGTCCATACACACTCTCCATCCGGTCACCATTCTTGTTGGAATTAACTCGTTCTTATCATTGGTTACCATAGTTATGCCCCCTTCTTCGGAACACATTGCATCGGAGAAGTCCACGAACTGTCAGAAATGGGGTAGACAACCCCGGCATCTAACCACTTTATGATCTCCTTTTTGACCACCTCTTACATGGCTTCATTGAGTATCCTTTGATGTTCAATGGAGGGTTTGATATCTTCCTCCAAATTAATATTGAGCATGCAAAATGGGGCTTATTTCTCGAATATCTGCCAAAGTCCACCCAATAGTTTTCTTCCTCTTGTGGAGCACTGCCAATGTAGAGTCAACCTGTACGTTAGTCAAATAAGAGGAAAGAATAATCGGTAAAGTAGAGTAAGGGCCAAGGAATTCATACCTGAGATGTGGAGGTAATGGCTTCAACTCCATGATAGGAGGCTCTTCAATTGAAGGCTTTGTAGGGGGAGTTTTCCTATTCTGAATATCCAAGGAAAGTTTCCGAGGTGCATAATTGTACGACCCCATCCTTTGCAAAGAATTAACATATTCCATGAAGCCATCCATTTTATCATCATCAAAATTGAGCAAAACGGCCTCCAACATGTCACCCTCATTAATCATGGCACTTGTATCATCAATAATCACATCGGTCACCAAGTCCACGAATGAACACACTTCATTGCTATTTGGTTGCCTCATAGATTTGCACATGTGGAACACTACCTTTTCATCACCCACCCGGAAAGTGAATTCACCAGCTTCCACTTCAACAAGAGCCTTCCCCGTAGTAAGGAAAGGTCTACCAAGAATAATCGGCACCTCATAGTCCACTTCACAATCAAGAATAACAAAATCCGCTAGGAGAATGAACTTGTCAACTCGAACCAATGCATCCACAATCACCCCCAACGGTCTCTTCATTGAACGATCGGCCATTTGTAATCTCAAAGATATGGGTCTTGGTTGCCCAATTCCCAATGTCTTGAAAACCGAATAGGGCATCAAATTAATACTCTCCCCAAGATCACAAAGAGCTTTTGCAAACTCGACACTTCCAATGGTACAAGGAATTGTCAAAGCACCAGGATCTTCCAACTTAGGATCCATCGAATGAACAATTGCACTCACTTGGTGAGTGACTTTGATAGTTTCAAAATTCATCGATCTCTTCTTTGTCACCAAGTCATTCATAAACTTTTCATATCTTGGCATTTGATCCAAGGCTTCAACTAATGGCATATTTATAGAGAAACTCTTCATCATATCAATGAACTTCTTAAATTGATTCTCGCCATTTTTCTTGGCAAGCCTTTGAGGATAGGGAAGAGGTGGCTTAGGCAATGGTGCCTTAGATTTTTGCACTACCGGTTCCGGTATGTCAATCACATGATCCCTAGATGGGTTCACATCCTTTTGAGTCTCTTCCACCGTGTCATCAATATCAATCCACACATCATCATTTGCTTGCACAACATTGTTCAGGATCTCCTCTTCTTCTACCACTTGCTCATCATGCACAAATTGCCTTTGACTTGAGGTAGCTCCATTCCCACCTCTTCCACTTCTTGTAGTAATGACCATGGCATGCCCCGTTGTGTTCCCACCCTTTGAATTTACCACCGTATCACTCGGTAGTGCCCCCTTAAGACAAGAATTTAAAGCTTGAGAGATTTGACCCATTTGCATTTCTAAGTTACTTGATGTGTTGCGTACAACAAGTTGGGCATCGCAATCGGCATTCTTCTCCATCATTTGCTTGAACATGTTCTCAAAACAACCCATTTCATTGTTGGAGGAACTAGGACGATGAGAAGGATAACGAGATGGGTTGCTCGGTTGTTGGTACATCGGGGTCCTTTGAAAACCCGACCCCCGATTTCCTTGGTTGTTGTTCCACCCGCCTTGGTTGTTGCCTCCCCAATTATTTTTGTTATTATTGTTTTGCCAATTCCCTTGGTTATTGCTTCCACTCCAATTGCCTTGATTTTTTCCACTATTCCAATTACCTTGGTTGCTATAATTCCAATTGCCTTGATTATTCGAAGGTCTCCATTGTTGTTGACTAGGACCTTGGTAGTTGTTTATTTGCCCTTGAAAGTTGTTCACATATTGGACCTCTTCATCTTCATCATTGTAAGAATCACCTTGATCAAACCCACTCTCATCTTGCACAAAATTGTCCACTCTTTATTGCACTTGTGGACTTCTTGTTCTTCTCTTGTTTACCATCATATTGACTCCCTCCATAGCATTGAATTGCCTCGGGTATTGCACTTGTTGAAGTTGAGCCTTTGACAATTGGTTCATGGTGGTTGTCAACTCGGTTATGGCTTGCCCATGGTCATGTAACTCTTTATGAAGAAGAATTGGATCACCTTATGGAACATTGGCTCTAGATTGCCACGCCAATGAAGTATCTGCCATCTCATCCAAAATATCACATGCCTCCGCAGAAGGCATAGTCATGAAGTTTCCACCGGCAAGTTGATTCACTACACATTGGTTGGTGGTATTGATCCCCTAATAGAAAGTTTGTTGAATCATGTTCTCCGTCATATCATTGTTGGGGTAATGTTTCACCATTGTCCTATATCTTTCCCATATCTCGTGTAGTGGTTCATTAGGCTCTTGCTTGAATGCTAGAACTTCATCCCGAAGAATGGCCATGTGCCCTGTAGAGAAGTACTTTGAAATAAATTTCTATGCTAGTTCATCCCAAGTACGAATGGAATGATTTGGAAAATGTTCCAACCAATCTAAAGCTTTACCCCATAGAGTGAAGGGAAAAAGCCTTATCCTCAAAGCATCTTCGGAGACATTTGTTTGTTTGCTCCCCCAACACATATCAACGAACCCCTTCAAGTGTTTATATACATTTTGACCCGGTGCACCGGTGAAGAACCCTCGTTGCTCGAGCAAAGTGAGCATCACACTAGTTATTTGAAAGTTACCCGCCCTAATACGGGGTGGGACTATAACACTTGCATACCCTTCATTCGGCAACACCCGGTGTGGAGTCGTTCGTGGAAGAGGTGGGGGTGGAACAAGTACATTGTCTTAAGGCGGTTGGCCTCATCTATTGACTTGAGATTCAAGAGGGACCTCATCCATTGCATCATCATCAACGTTCACATCCCCCACTGCTATGTTTTCGAGCTTATTGTTTGCCATGATTTCACTTACAATACTCACACGTTAGTAGCAATGAAGAAAAAGAAGATATTCCAAAAACACACCTAAATATATAGCTAACACCATTTCTTAGCTCCCCGGCAACGGCGCCAAAAATTTATCTCGTCCAATTTCACTCCTCTATTTGAGGATATGAAACCATCGATGCAATAATAATACCCACAAGGGTCGGGGTCGAATTTCGCAGGGAGCTATGTGAATGAGTGTTAGTGGTATATATCTTAGTGTGTGAGTTTGTATATCTTAATTTGCACTTCCGCAATATTTGATTTTGTTTGGAAATCTAAGTTAGACTACAGTTACGATTTAAAGAATGAAACTAGGATTTTTTTTTCGAATGACAAAAAGGCCTAGGGCTTGACCTTCACCTAGGTGTTTGCGTAATGAGTTGTAAATATTAAAGCTTGTTTTATTGATTGGGGTATATTATAGCTATCAACACTCAAGTACCCATTCACTACCTCTCGGTTAGAGAGTGATTTTGCCCAATTTGACTTTCTCAAGTCCAAATGAGTATTGAGCAAAACAGTTGATAATAAGCTCAAGTCGGGTTTTACTATCTCTAGGTTCAGCCCTTTAACTGAGCTTATCAATCTCCCGATTGACCCAATTTCTTGCTAGCCAAGATTTTCTAGACTAAGTCTCTCTTTCTCAAGTAGAGACCAAGTCAAATAAGCATGAAATAATGTTTGCAACCATTAATTCTTCAAATAAAAGCAAGAACAAGGCTAGATAATCAACACCCAACCATAAACAAGCAATAAATCAAACACTCATTAAGTTTATACACTAGGGTTGGGTTACAACCCTAATGAAAATTTACCTACTCATGCTTAAATTGAAAGAATAAGAAGAAGTGATAATTAAACCCATATTATAATTAAAATGATGAAATCAATATTCAAAAATCTCAAAATAGCATAAACTACTAAAAAGAGAAATAGAAAATGTCTAAAGTGGTTGCTGATGTCAAAAGTTGACCTAAAAAAGTAAAACTCTTCTATTTATACAGTGCTGGAACTTTCGGACAAAAATACTCTTTCGGAGGTTCTGCGGCGGCACAATTCCATGTGCGGTCCACACTTTGCTTCAGCCTGACGGGATTGGAAACCTGCGGCCTGAACCGCGGCCGCACTTATCTCTTTTTGCGAACATCACAAATATGTCTACGACAACACCTTGCTCTTCTACGGTCCGCACAAATGTGGTTGCGGTCGCATAGCTGTTCTTCTGCGACCGCACAATAATTATGCGGTCTGCATTCTTGTTGAGCTTGAGATGCAGGTTCTCTGAACTTTGGCTTTTACCCAATTTCTGTGGCCGCACAATTTCATGTACGATCAGCATCTTGCAACATTCTCTGATAGAATTGCTTTATGACTTGCGGCCGCAGATGGTATTCTGCGGTCCGCACTTTGAGCTTTTGAGTTGTTTTTGTGTTTAAGTTCAGATTACTCCTTCTTGAAGTGGATTTCATCTTTAGAGCTCATCTTCGAATATTCCTGCAATTAAGTATATGTTTTCAGTTTTTGGGAATACAATTAAGCACTTTTGGACTAAAAGGAAAGCTAAAAGGCGCTAATAAGTAGTCAAAATCCCCACTTATCACAAGGCACTAAAGAAAAGTGGAAGGCATATCTGTGATATCAATGCCGATGCTGTAAAAGAAATGCTACGCATGATCTTTATTTTTCATCCTCAAGTTGCATGTGTTGTACTCTACCTTTTTAGAGATTCAGAGGCCCTCTTTCAGCTATCCAAATAATTTATTCCCTTCGGTACCCTTTTGAGCCTATGCTGATTTCTTTGACCTCCCCTCTTTTGGATTCAAGTTAGAATACTAAAGAAAAGAGTCAAAATTTTCATGTCCCTATAAGGTAAAATATTAGGGCAATTTATTTTAGAAATTTCATCTTAAAAGAAAAGAAAAGAGAGAAAAAAACAAAGAAGAAAAAGAAGAAAAATAAAAAGAAAAAGAACAAAAGACTGAAAGGAATAAAAGAAAGTGAAAAAGAAAAAGAAAAAGAAAAAGAAAAAGAAGAAAAACAACAAAATAAAAAAAACTTTATTTTGAACTACGTTTGACTTGATTCTTGTGTCAACAAGATACGTAGGTAGCCTTACTCCGGGATTCGATGTTACGACCCCAATTCCCCTTCGTAAGATGTCGTGATGACACTTGGTTTCTAAGACTAGGTAAGCCTAACATTCATGTAGAAATGACTGAAGCAATACATTTTAAGTCTCAAAACTTCAACAACTATATAAAATAAAATCTGCCACTCAACATGTATAACTCCCAAAACCAGACGACATACAAGTCATAAGCTCTATGAAGTGATACTGAATATCTTTGTACAACAGTGTCTAGATAAGGATAAGGAAATAACATAATCTAGGTAGAGGAGGACTCAGAGGCCTGCGGACGGCGGCATGTATACCTTGGAGTCTCCGAAAACTGAACTCCCGCTAGTGCCTGGACTGGTAGGAAGTACCTGGATCTACACAAAAAAATGTGCAGAAGGATAGCATGAGTACACCACAACAGTACCCAGTAAGTGTCGACCCTAACCTCGGTGGAGTAGTGACGAGGTCAGGTCAAAGCCCTACTATAATAAATAAGAAAACATGAACAAATATATCAATATCACAACGTATCACAAATCGCACCTCAAGTGACCAATATCACAACTTGCTAGAGAAACCAAACAATAACAATATTTTCATAGTAAAGAGCCCACGACTCAACCACAATGTACACAAGAGTCTCAATTAAGGCATGGAAGGAATCTACATAGCTAAACCCGGTAATTTCCATATTTAGCCCGTATACACACTCGTCACCTTGCATACGGCTTCCACACATCACAATTATAAAAAACAATACCAATTCTAAGGGGTAATTTCCCCACACAAGGTTAGGCAAGACACTTACCTAAAATCATGCTAACTCAATCCACTAGTAGGCCTTTCCCTCGATTATCCAACTCTGAATGGCTCAAATCTAGCCAAAACAACTTTATACCAAAAATATAAACTATAGGAAGCTAATTCGAATAATAAAGTTGCGATCTTTGCAAATAAATAAAAAGTCAACCCGGGCTTGCGCCTCGAAACCCAACAAAAATTACAAAATCTGAACACCCATTCATTAACGAGTTCAACCATACAAGAATTATTCAAATTTGACCTCAAATCACTTTTCAAAACCCAAGAATTTAGTCTAGGAAGTGTTTACCATTTTCCCCAAATTTTCAACTCAAATTCCTAATTAGATGATAAAAATAACAATAGATTCGTGTAATTTAACCAAAAGCGAGTTAGGAATTCGTACCCCAATGTATTCCTTGAAAATCCCTAGAAATATCGCCTCACACTGAGTTCTCTAGGTCCAAAATATGAAATATGAGGTAGAACCCTCGTTTTGAAATTTTATTCTGCTGCCCAGTGATTCCTTCATCATGAACGCGAAAAGTGCCTCGCGTTCACGATGCACAAAAATACACAGCTGCCAAAGTCCTCTTCACGAATGCGAGATTCCCCACGTGAACGCGATGAACACTAAGCCCAAGACGTGAACGTGACCCATTTTACGCTAATGCATAGACCAACTACGTGAGGTCCCCCCAGCCCGCCTTTCTTATACGCGAATGCGAATAACCTTACGCTTTCGCGATGAACAACTGTTGATATCCAATTTTGCCATCATATTTTCTCAAATAGTATATATACTTTCAAAATACCAGTTCGCATCATTATTTAGTTTACAAAATCTATACAAGCATTTTCTATAATTTTCCATAATGTTTAGAGCTTTAAAATCGATTTTCTTACATTTAAATTACTTGAATTTTTATTAATCACTCCTTCAAATAATTTGTTATGACTTAAGCATCTAAATTTATTATTTTTATCCATAATACATTGTTTTAAATATTTTTACTTCATTTTTTACACTAGTATTTTAGGCTATTTGCACAACCTTGCAATAATAACCTATATTTTACAGCTTTATTGCATTTGTCATTTTATTCAAGGTCAAAATAATATTTTATATTTTTTATAAGCTTCTACTATTATTTTAAGGTATTAATTTGCATAAATAACAGTTTTATGTATTTATTTAACTATTGTATTAAATTATTTCCCTTTTAATCTCTTATTTAAAATGCTGGCCCAACCTTTTGAGCTATTTTCGGACTAAACATATCCAAACCCCTAGCCCAATCCTCAAGCCCAACCCCAAGAAACCCCAATAAGCCTAGCTAGTCCAAAACACGACCCAACTCTCCTCAAATCTCAATCGTTGATCAAAAGGGATCAACGGCTCACAACACTCCATTCCCTTTCCTTATATCCCTGCCCCAAAACCTTAGAGACCATTCCTTTTCCCCAGCGGCCCTCACACGCTCTCATCTCTCAAACCTAAACCCTAGCCGCCTCACTCAAATCCGAGCCCCAATCCGATATTACATGAAAATCATCCATGATTCCTTTCCTTTCTTGCACATACATAGATACTTACCATCTTTTGAACTTTACAAGTACTTGGTACTTGATTATTTATGGAAGCTAAGTCGTTGGAATTTGATTGACTTCGATTCTGTATCATCTTTATATTTATGACCTGATACACTCACTATCAAACCCCATGGCTTCGATTCAGTGAGATGTTTACCATTTTTGTTCCTCGTCTGAACTAGGGTTTCTTGGATTTACCCTAAAACTGATTCTAATTGATTTTTGTATGCCATATTTTCCTTATTTGTGTTCAATCTACTGTATTTCCTTATTTTATGTGTTGATCGTTACTACTATATAAATCCCTCCCCATTCCCCTTTGAAACAGACTTTTAATCAGGAGATTCACTAAAAACTAAAGGTTGTCACTCTATTATTCTCTCATTCTCTTGTTCTATACTTTGGCTCTAGGCCGACTAAAAGCCAAGGCCATCGGAATTCAATTTTTCAACTTTTCTTGATGCGACCACCGCCTGGGGTTCGTTTGAAGCCTTTGGGAACTCTGACGCACTAAGCTTCTGGGTTCTATTGCTCTTTGCCGACGTTCAGAGTATTGTAGAGTTTGTTCTTTCTTGTTTGTCTATTTGGCAAGTGATAACTGGTAAGTTTCTTAGATATTTGCAATTTTATTCTTCTGTGTTCATGATTTGCATATTCATACCTCTAAAATTTCATGACCTAATATGTTTCTAGACCATCTCTATGTGCAACCTTGTTGGCATTGAACTCGTTTTGAGATCTGAACTTCTTTAGTATTTGAGTTTACCTAAAACTGCCAGTTCTAAGATATGTTTATGCTTAACTTGAATAATTTGGACTCTCTTAAGTTCATTTAGCCTAATGTGTTGGTACATAAATTTTTACATTTGCTGTTTGGCATGAGTTTGCTTCTCTGCTTTATTCTGGGATCCTGTAATGACTGACTCGTATCTATAATGTGTCCTAATCTATGTTAAGACCTTCACTCTAGCTATGACCTACCAACACTATCCGGTATCTACAAAACTCAGGTTTCCATGCACCAACAATATGCCACTCTATCTTCCATGATACACTACCCAGACAAGAACTTCATCGATCGTATCCCAATAGGAATTCATAAACAGCCAGCTTATTATGCTCATGTTGAAGAAGAGAGCGATGGAAATCCGTGGTTCCATGACATNTTTCATCGATTCTATCCCAATAGGAATTCATAAACAGCCAGCTTATTATGCTCATGTTGAAGAAGAGAGCGATGGAAATCCGTGGTTCCATGACATCAAGGAATATTTGGCAAAAAGAGAATACCCAGAGCACTCTACCCATACTCAGAAGTGCACACTTCAAAAATTAGCCAACCATTTCTTTCAAAGCGGGGGAATTCTGTATAGAAGAACTTCTGACTTGGGGTTACTACGGTGTGTCGATGCCAAGGAAGCATTACATGCCGGAACTTGCGGACCACAAATAAATGGCTTCGTCTTAGCCAAGAAAATACTAAGAGCAGGGTATTTTTGGATGACTATGGAAACAAACTGCATCAAGTATGTTCAAAATGTCACCAATGCCAGATACATGCTGATATGATACGAGTGCCACCCAATGAACTCAATGTAACAAGTGCACCCCGGCCTTTTTCCGCTTGGGGAATGGGTGTCATCGATCCAATCAAACCCACTACTTCCAATGGGCATAGGTTCATTCTGGTGGCTATAGAATATTTCACAAAATGGGTCGAAGCCGCATCTTTTAAAGTTGTAACTAAGAAGGTCGTCGCAGATTTTGTTCGGGATCACATTGTTTGTCGGTTTGGAGTGCTAGAGTTAATCATCACTGACAATGCTGCCAATCTCAATAGTGACCTAATGAAGGCAAAGTGTGAAAATTTAAAGATCAAGCATAAGAATTCCAGGGTATACATGCCGCAAATGAATGGAGCTGTAGAGGCCGCCAAGAAGAGCAAAGAAAATACTAAGGAAAATGGTAGATAATTACAAGCAATGGCATGAGAAGTTGCCATTTGCTCTGCTCGGGTATCGTACCATGGTTCGCACATCAACTGGGAAAACTCCTTACCTATTGGTTTATGGCATTGAAGCAGTTATTCCTGCCGAAGTAAAAATCCCTTCTTTGATAATTATATAAGAAGCCGAGCTCAGCGATGCAGAATGGGTACATAGCCGTTATAAACAACTGGCTCTCATTGACGGAAAGAAAATGAATGCAATATGTCACAGTCAACTCTACCAGAATAAAATGGCAAGAGCTTTCAACAAAAAGGTTAGACCAAGGAAATTCACACTGGGGCAATTGGTGCTAAAACGGATCTTCCCACATTAGGATGAAGCCAAGGGTAAGTTCTCTCCCTACTGGCTAGGTCCCTACATGGTTCATCAAGTATTAACAGGAGGAGCACTCATACTTACAAAATGGACGGAGAGATTTGGCCAAAACATATCAACTCAGAGGAAGTCAAGAGATACTATGTTTAGGATTGTTTACATTTCTTCACTTGATGTAACTGAACTACGATTGACCTGATTCCCGTTTAAGAGGGCATAAGTAGGCAGCCCTGTGGGTTTGGTCACATCTTAATAAAATCTTCATTTTTCCATGATCGGAAATTGGGACAAGATTGAAAGTTCAGCAAACTTCGTCATATGTGGAACAACCAAAAGTATTGAATTTAAATTGGGGCAGAATTTTGAGGGGAGCCCTCAAAATTCTAAGGCAAGGAGGTTGCAATGTCTCTAATTGTGTCATAGTCACCGGNATTTAAGAGGGGATACGTAGGCAGCCTTGTGGGTTCGGACGCATCTTAATAAAATCTTCATTTTCCCATGGTCAGAAACTAGGGGAAAGATCGCAAGATCAATCGACTTAGTCGTGTATGGAACAACCAAAGAGTATTGTCAGAAGTATGCATTTAAATTGGGGCAGAAGTTTGAGGAGGACCCTCAAAATTCTAAAAACAAAAGGAGGTTGCAATGTCTAGAAATGTGTCACAGTCACCAACTCATCTAAATTATTTGATCTTACATACTACAATACATTTCAAGCAATTATATTTTTGCAAATAATTTGTCAAATGCATACATATTTTTCGAAAACTTTGTTTCTCTGATACTATCCAGAATAACCCAAACAGGACTGCAAGACAAGAGTGAAGGCAAAGCAAGGAGTCAAGAGCACGAACCAACCTTTCCCCCGAAAAACTCATAATATTTCTTTGAATGCAGGCACAACGAACACAACAGGAATATTCGCAAATATATACACACAACAAAATCACTATCTTCATAACGACAAGGTTGCCAAACGCAACACATCAAGCTAAGAAATATTTCACCCTCTCACAGCTATCCTTTGCTTTTCTCGTATAAGGCTAATCATTGCCTTTCCTTACATGAGACTAAGCATTGTCTCCTCTTCTTGCATGAGGCTAAGCATTGCTTCCATAATTTCATAAGGCTAAGCACGACTTGCATGGGACTAAGCATTGTCTCCTTTCCTTGCATGAGGCTAAGCATTGCCTCCGAAATTGCATGAGGCTAAGCATTTCCTCCGAAATTGCATAAGGCTAAGCACTGCCTGCATGAGACTAAGCATTGTCTCCATTTCTTGCTGGAGGCTAAGCATTGCCTCCTTAATTGCGTAAGGCTAAGCACTGCCTTTCTCTGCATGAGACTAAGCATTGTCTCTTCTTCTTGCATGAGGCTAAGCACTGCCTCCCTAATTGCATAAGGCTAAGCACTGCCTTTCCTTGCATGAGACTAAGAATTGTCTCCTCTTCTTGCACGAGGCTAGGCAGTGCCTCTCTAATTGCATAAGGCTAAGCATTGCCTTTCCTTATATGAGACGAAGAATTGTCTCCCCTATTTGCATGAGACTAAGCATTGTCTCCTCTTCTTGCATGAGGCTAAGCACTGCCTCCCTAATTGCATAAGGCTAAGCATTTCCTTTCCTTGCATGAGACTAGGCATTGTCTCCTCTTCTTGCACGAGGCTAAGCACTGCCTCCCTAATCGCATAAGTCTAAACACTGCCTCCCTAATTGCATAAGGCTAAGCATTTCCTTTCCTTGCATGAGACTAGGCATTGTCTCCTCTTCTTGCACGAGGCTAAGCACTGCCTCCCTAATCGCATAAGTCTAAACACTGCCTCCCTAATTGCATAAGGCTAAGCATTTCCTTTCCTTGCATGAGACTAGGCATTGTCTCCTCTTCTTGCACGAGGCTAAGCACTGCCTCCCTAATCGCATAAGTCTAAACACTGCCTCCCTAATTGCATAAGGCTAAGCATTGCCTTTCCTTGTGTGAGACTAAACACTATCTCCACTACGCTACCTAAGACCTAGCATTATCTCTTTGGTCACCTAGGGCTAAGCTCCACCCTCCTCTCACACAAGACTAAGCCTTTTCTTGTCTAGTCCTCGCATATGACCTAGCATCATATCTTTTCATTTCATGGGCTGAAACTTCGCCATTTTGTCCAAAGGCGTCATAGTCCGAAGACATCATCCTCATAGCCGGGAGACACCATTTCATGGCCCGAGGATCTTTCAAAATTGCACATCATTATTCAAAGGCGTCATAGTCCAGAGGCACCATACTCATGTCCCGAGGACACCATTTCATGGCCCGCGAATCCCTTATCATAAGCTTCATGGCC
>AWOL01S0077066.1:4743-20665 GCA_000715115.1 Nicotiana otophora | reverse complement strand
GCATTCTTGCATATCTTCACGTGCTTAAATTGGTTAATCTTGTGAGGTTAAGACTTAATCTAGAGAGGAGTTTTTGATGAACATTTGAACTAATAATCTTGTGAATTCGAGAGATTCACTTGAACATTAGAAGAGAATTATCTAGAGTTAAATCCCCAACAATTATCTTGCACCTATCCTATCAAAACCCTATCTTCTCCCACTGATAACCTTCTTTGCTTACTCATTGTTACGATTGTCACTAGTCAATAACTGTAGATTCTTAGTTAATTTTTATTCTTAATCATATAAATATTAATTGATGATCATCTTGGATAGAAATCAAGCTAGAAACTACAAGAACATTGTTTAAATCCAATCCATGTGGATACGATATTATATTATACTATATTTTACTAGTGAGCATATTAAAGTGTGTGTCTTTTAGCGATCGTCAGATTTGCAAAAATGATAAAACTAGGCACGCATTCAAAACATATAGGACCTTCACATAAAGTCAATAAATGACTCAAGTTGGCCTCCACACGTAAGCATCAAATTGCACGTAGGCAGACAATTTCAAATTAGAATACGTTAAAGTCATTAAGTTCTATAAATATGGTCTCTATGTGATTCTGATTTCCAGTATTGTACAGACAACATTGCAGCTGTAGACTAACGCATTGGCAGACTAAAGGTGTTGCAGGTCCGATAGGCATGATCTCTAATTGTTTGTACAATGAGGTGGTGCAGCTGTTAGAAAGCGCAGCATTAACAGCGCTAATTTTATAAACATGCTTCTTAGGCGGGTGACTGTATCCTAGAGGACGGATTTCTAATGAATGACAATCGAATCTGATTTTATAATAATTCATCCCTATAGGCATGTCATCTAAGTGTGGTAGTACCACGAAGCAGCAAAAGTAGTCAATTAATTGATTAAGATCCTACAGTCATGATATCTGGGTGAGTAGTGCAATATAAGTAATAGAAGCGATTGATTGATTGATTAGTTGAAGCCCTATAGACATGTTCTAGATTAGACAAGCATGTGTTATTGCATCCTATAAGCATGTTGTCTAAGTGTGCATAGTAGTAAAGTGGCTGGTGCGGCCTGAACAAAAACCGCCTGAGCAAGGTTAGTGCAAACAGTTAATATCTGGGCTAAATCCTCCTGAAGGCCTAGAATCATAATAGGCACCAGCTGGTCCCACTGACTCAACAACATCTGGAACCTGCTCTTGAGTAGGAGAACTGGTGGGTGTACAGGTGCTGCTCTAGGTTCTGTATGAGCTGCACCTTGGCCTCTACCGTGGCCTTGGCTTTTCGTGGCCCTAGATGGTGGTAGTGGTGGCTGTCCGCCTGATCTGGTAGCACGTTTCCTCACCATCTATGAGAGAATAGAATAAGAGAAGTTTAGTTCCCGGAATCAACAAATTCGCAGGACAAGAATACAAGAATATGAAGTATTCCTAAGGATTTGCCAGCCTTTCGAAGATAAGTACAGACGTCTTTGTACCGATCCGCAAGACTCTACTAAACATGCTCATGACTCATGAGACCTATGTAACATAGGCTCTGATACTAACTTGTCACGACCCAAAATTCCAAGTGTAGTAATGGCGCCAATCATAATACTAAGCAAGCCGACAACTCACACATACCAATATGGTGAAATTTAACATATACGGAAATAGGCTTAAGTAAGTAAAAGTCTCATAAACGGAATGGAAACGTCACAACTCAATACAGAATTTCACAAAACCTGGGTTGCACTGAGTATATGAGCATCTATACAGTAACAAAGTCTGGAAAAAAAATACTTTCTAAGAGAGTAAAGCAGTACAAATAGAGTTATATTCTAAAGGAGGATAGTCAAGGACTTCGGACGCCAAAGAAGCTACCTTGAGGATCTCCAAACTGAATGACAGCGCCAAGTCACCCACCACTATACCCAGAAGCACCTGGATCTTCACACGAAGTGCATGGTGTAGCGTGAGTACAACAAACTCAATGAGTAACAAGTCTAGCGTTTTGGCTGAAAGCAGTGATGAGCCTCACATGTACAGACCAATTACAAAAATATAGTACATAAATGTAGACATGCTTTCAAGTTTAATAGTTAAAGCTCAAACGGGTAAGATATTTCAAGTGTAACTGAAATGAGAAATAATACGTCTCGATATTTAAATGTCATTTTTGTATGCCAACTGAAATACAAAAAATAGTGATGCAATCTTATGCATACTCACAGAGGTATCAATCACTCAGTCCTCCCATTCACTCCATCCTCACAGTTACTCATTCCTCACAATCACTCCATCCTCACAATCACTCAATCCTCCCAATGTCTTGGCACTCGCTCTCGGCACTCGCACACGCACTAAGTAGGTACATGTGCTCAATGTGGGTGTGCAGACTCCAAAGGGGCATATCCATCCCAAGCGCTATAATAAGCCAATCATGGCATGAATCAATAAAGCCTACTACGGCGTGCAGCCCGATCCCATAAATATCCTTACAATCAGGCCCTCGACCTCACTCAGTCACCAATCTCTCCAGTCTCTCGGGCTCACAATATCATGAAAATCAGCCCAAACGATGATGATATTAAGTATCAATAAATGGCAACAGAGACTGAGACATGATATGCGGATGATAGATGTAACTGAGTACATGATTGCAACTTAAGAAAGTAATTTAACACCAATACGAACTATGAGGGTCCCAACAGTACCAGCATATAGCCTAAGAATTATTTCTAACATGAATCTAATATTTCTAACACATGGAGAATATACGGATAACAATAAGGTTATTTAACTATACAGTTCCACTGAATCGACCGAGTAACAATTCCTATGGTGCACGCCCACATGCCCGTCACCTAGCATGTGTGTCCCCTCAACATTAAACACATAGCACGTAATTCAAGGTTTCATACCCTCAGAACTAAGTTTAGAAGTGTTACTTACCTCAAACCGTGCAAATCTCGACTCCAACAAGCCCTTGTCTGGCGAATCGGCCTCTGAATGCCTCGAATCTAGCCAAAGCCAATTCGATACAATCAACTCAAGCTATAGGAATCAATCCATATGAAAATTTTAAGTTCGTAATCAAAAGTAAAAAATTCAACCCCCGAGCCCACGTACCGGAATCCGATAAAAGTTACAAAATCCGAACACTCATTCAACTACTAGTCACTCAAATCCCCAAATTTAACTCTCCAATCCCTAGCCTATAACTCCCAACATTCCACCTCACAAATACATAAACTAGTTGTGAAAATCAATGGGCAAAAAATATTATTGAATAAAAATGATCAGAGGTGACTTACCTCAAGAAACCCCTCGAAATCCCACTCAAAACTTGCCTTAGTCTGAGCTTGCAATGTTCAAAATGATTAAAAATCACAAAAGCCTCGAATTAATATTTTGTCCAGAGGTCTTCGCTTCTGCGAACTATTTACCCGCACATGTGGTCCCACATGCGCGACAAAAACTTCGCTTCTACGATGCTCACTCAACCCTCGACCAAGTGCACTTGCGGCCAGTTCCCCGCATCTATGGGTGTGCTTCTGTGAGGTCTCGTTCGCTTCTGCGGAGACTGTTTCAACATTTCCCCTTCGCACCTGTGACCTATTTCTGCATCTGCGATCTTGCAGGTGCGGACCAAATCATCACACCAGCGATCACTGCCTAGCTTCCTTCTAGGCCGCTTCTGTGCTCATGATGTCGCTTCTGCGGTCACACACCTGCATCCATTTCCATCGCAGGTGCGATCGCACCAGAACTGGAACTCTAGCATTCCCTCAAGTCCAAACTTCGAATCATTAACCATCTGAACTCCACTCGAGTCCTAAAATACGATACGAACTTAGTCGAGGACTCAAGTCACATCAAACAATATCAAAAACACGAATCGCACCGCAATTCAAGCCTAACAAAAACTAAGAAATATAAACTTTTACAATCGATGCCAAAACCTATCAAATCACGCCCGATTGACCTCAACATACCTATTCCAACTCCTAAAACCAAAATCTGAGCCTGGTAAAAACAAAGTCAACTCTGGGTCCAATTCTCAATTTCCAAACATATAATTTTCCAATTTTCGCCATTTCAAGCCAAAATCAACTATGGACCTTCAAATCACTTTCCCGACATACTCCTAAATCCAAAATCACCATACGGGACTACCAGAACCATCAAAACTCCATTTCGGGGTCATTTACGCATAAGTCAACATCCGGTCAATATTTTCAACTTAAGCTTCCAACCTTGAGACTAAGTGTCTCAATTCATTCCGAAACATCTCCGGAACCAACCTAACTACACCATGCATTCATATAATGACAATTGAGCATAGAATAAGCAGTAAATGGGGGAACATGGCTACAACACTCAAAATAACCGGTCGTGTCATTGCAGCTTAATATGTGAAATGTTCAGGAAAATACCAATCACTACACAAAGATTTTAAATCAACCAGGTAAGCATCCATGGAAGATGAGAAGCAGTTGACTTTCAGGTAAATATGGCAAGTATGTATCACATGAAGAGAGATGAGACTTATTTTAGTCGACATAAGGAGAAACAGACTAAACATATATTGGAATTCACCCTAGGTGTCTTAAGCGACCAGTGAGCACACAACACCAAAACAAAGAAATAAGTCTGCCTAGTCATTGTAACAGTATTTGCATAGAGAATTTATATAGTCATAAGTTGATTCCAGGGAAATAACAGGTGAACATGAAAGACTCAACAAAGACACATTCCAGTAAGTTCTAGGCATGCATTAGTTCACTAGGAGATTCTAAGTCATGGATTCACGATAAGAAACAGCCTTTAAGTAACCAATTACACTTAAACATGAAGATGAACAATCAATCAGGTTGGACATCTACAATAGGCATGAATTAAGACGAATGTCAAGGAAGAGTACATTAGGCTAAGCATTTAGACAGTGTCGTCTCATGATTTGCAGAGAAACAACAGGTGATGCATAAGGGATTAAACATGAAGAAAGCAACTCTGAGCAATGACATGGTTTCCAAGAAATCTGAACAAGATGCAATAAACATCAAATAAGTCATGAATCAACTTAGCTAACAATGCGAAAATCAAGACTAGAACAAAATTGATACAGGATGACATTAAAACAAGAAGGCTTGTACACGAAGTGGAATAACATTAAACTCAAAGGAACCCCAGTAATGCTAATGCACATAACATAAACACAATCAGAGGGAAGTAAAATTATGATAGTAGAAAGTGCTAACTCATTGCGAACAAAGTAAATAAAAATAAGGAACTAAAAACCTCAGGAAGAGATGCGATTATTGGAGACGGAGGAAACCGCAAATCCATAGTTCTTCAGAGTTCACAAGAGCCTCGATATGGGCTCCAAGCAGTGCTTGCACTGGAGGAGGCTAATGAACAGAATTCGGTGGCCTTGGTTTTCAACCGGCCAAAAATCAAAGTCTCAAAATAATATAGAATGATTGAGAGTGGGAGAATAGTAGTAGTAACAATAGTCGTAGCAATAGCCATTCCTCTTTTATATGAAACGGGGAAGGGGTTTGTATATTGACAGATTAAGATGGACAAACAAGAAAAATAATAAATTAAACCTAAATAAGGAAAGAAAATATGACATGCAATTCCTAACATAGTCGGTAATGGGGTGAATGAAATTTCAAACCCTAGTTGAGTCCAATGGCTATGAATATGACCGAAACTAGAAGAATCGTCAATTGTAGAGTATATATAGATGAAACATTGTCAGATCTTCACAAAATTAGAGCCAATCAGGCTGATCTTGAAAGGTGGTATTTACCAATATTAGGTAAATACTAAGTAACACCATGAACGCGTGAGTAGTTGCGGAATAAGGCAAGAGAATAACAAAGGAATTCCATATTGTGGTCGGATTTGGAGAGGTTTAGGGATACAACAACTAGGGTTTGTAAAGAGAAGAGATGAGTAAAGAGAGTAGAGGCGGTAGAAATGGAAAAGTGTCTCTAGGGTTTGAGGGTAAAAGATATAAGGAGAGGGGGAGGTTTTTTATGGGTCGTTGATCATTTGAGATCAACGGCCAAGAATAAATAGAAAACGAGGCGGGCCAAAGGTAACGGGTCGTGGGGGTCGTTTGGTTGGGTTGCTGAGGGATTAAATGAAGTGGTCTAAGTGTTTGGGCCTGTAATGTTTGTCCGTAATTAGCCCTGTATTGATCTATAAATTAAATATGCAAAATGTATTTAAAGTATTTTATAAAAAGTAATTCATAAATAATACAAATATTACTTATGCAGTAAAATGATTTAAAATAATAACTTAACATTATAAAAATATAAAAATGCTATTTTAGTATAAACAATATAAATAATATAGTTATGTATAGAATGTAGTATATGAAATGAATTAAAAATGTTAGAAAACATATATGTCGGTGTAAATAATAAATATAGATGATTAATTCATTGCAAAATAATTTGAAAGGCAAGTTAATAAATATTTGAACAATATAAATGAAATAAAATCAGTTTTAAAGGCTTAAAGATTAAGGAAAATTATAGAAAATAATTATGTGACTCCTGTAAATTAGTGATGATGCAAAAAATGATATTTCGAGAGTATATAGGATATTTATAAAATACGAGGTTAAAATGGGTATCAACGGTTACCAAAAACCAAATCCAATCTATAGTATTAATCATGAGTCTGGCGAGGCGAATGTCATGATCCCATAGGAAATGTGGTACTTAGTACTGCCAAGGAAAACGACCCGGTCCCATAAGAATAGCGTTACCATACTGCCGAGGTGAACGAACTGATCCCATAAAAGTAATTTACAACAGTAATTAACCACAATGCCGATGCGAACGGCCCGATCCCATAAGCGTAGAGAAACTAAATCGCTCACGGAAGTACATGTGAGTCGAGAAGACACGAATCTATTGCACATCAAGTATTTCACAATTTTCCAAAGTAAGAGGCTCAATCAATATTTTTATTCTAACCTCCATCTCAGTCATAAATTAAGGAAATCAAGTACGCAGGGTAAATACGAATAGCACAATTAAGGCATGATATGAATCTAAGTATACCGAACGTAAGATATATATAGCTACGTACGGACTCTTATCACCGCATACGTAACTCCCCACAACAATTAACACACAACAATTAATACACCTAAGGGGATAAATTCCCTCTTACAAGGTTAAGCAAGAGACTTACCTCGCTTCCAAGTTGACTATCCGGCTCTTTAACCTCACTAGGACTCCTCAAATGACGTCGAGCAATCCAAAACTAATCAAAAGTTGTATAAACTAATCAATATATGCTCAAAAGTTCATAATTTAACTATTAAACTAATTTCCCAACCAAATTCGGAAAGTCTACAAAAGTCACCCCCAGGCCCTCTTGCCCGGATTCCGAAGGGTTTCAAAGATAAATGTTACTCATGACCTCACGAACTCAAATATATAATTTATTCCCAATTCCATAATTAGAACCCTTCATCAGCCTTCTTCACAATCGCGGGAGAACCTTCGCGATCGCGAAGCACACAAGCAATTTCAGCCAAGTTCAAACTTGCTCCGGGTGCTCCAAAACACGCCGGAGACACCCAGGACCCCGTACAAATGCACCAAAATGTCCATAAACATATTTCGGACTTACTCTAAGCCTCATAACACATACAACAACACCATAATAAAAAATCTCACCTCCATACCATAATATTCAACTTCTAAGCTTCAAACTCATTTCAAGAAACTCCTATCGTGTCGAAACATACTTAGACAACTTAGAATGAAGCCAAATTTTAAGCATAAGTCATAAATCCCAATACTAACCTATTACAAATCTTGGAATTCCAAACGGACATAGATAACACCAAAATCAACTTCAAGTCAAACAACCTTCAAAATGTCAACTTTCAACAATGAGCGTTGAAATGCTCCCGGCCCACCTGAAACTCAATCCGAACATATTCCCAAGTTTAAAATCATCATACGAACCTATTGGAATATTCAAATCCCGATTTCGAGGTCGTTTACTCAAAGAGGTGACTCAATTCAAACTTGGCCACCTTAGGCACGCTGAATAATATAAGAAACCCCTACCTTAAGGGAGTTGCGAAGTATTATCTATGTTGCATGGGGTATTACTTTAGGCTAAAATATATAGGACCCCCCTCCCCTTTCTTTATATGCTGGTTATCTACACTTAGTCATTTACATAGACCAATGTAGTTGTATCCTTGTAATCATTAAGGATTTCTTCATTTGTTTTAAACTTCTATGACATGCACATCCCTTCCCTTATTCACCTTTATCTGTTTTGAATTTCTATGACATGCACATCCCTTCCCTTCTTCTCCTTTATTTGTTATGACATGTATGACCTCTCTCTATCTCATTCATCTTGTCTAAGACTGCTATATTATGACTATCCCCTCCCTATTTCCCTACCTGCTTCATTACGTTCCCGCATATTTTCATGAGCTAAACGTACTTCTCTCTTTTGTCTTTATTTTCTTTCCTCTTCTTTTCATATTTGCCTTTACTATGTTATTTACCGCTTTTACGTATTTTTATCATGCAAATAATTGGCAATGTGTTATTATTTCTGCATAAATCATGCTCCGCATCATACTCCACTCATGCCAATTATCAACATAGCGACGCTTCATGAGTGTCCGCGCTTTCCTGAAATCACACTTTTTAAATCAGAAAGCCTTATTTGCGACAGACTAGTCGATCAGTGGTGCAGTCGACAGTCCCTAGCATGTGTTTCACCTGAACATCAAACACATATCACGTAATTTAGGATTTTATACCCACAGAACCAAGTTTAGAAGTGTTACTTACCTTAAACCGTGCAAATCTCTACTCCAACAAGCCCTTGCCTGGCGAATCAGCCTCTGAATGCCTAGAATCTAGCCAGAAGCAATTTGATACAATCAACTCAAGTTATAGGAAACAAACCATATGAAAATGTTAAGTTCTTAATCAAAAGTAAAAAAGTCAACTCAAAAGTCAACCCCTAGGCTCACATATCGGAATCCGAAAAAAGTTACAAAATCCGAACACTCGTTCAACCACTAGTCACTCAAATCTCCAAATTTAACTCTCCAATCCCTAGCCTAAAACTCCCAAAATTCAACCTCAAAAACACATAAACTAGGTGTGAAAATCAATGGGGAAACAATATTATTGAATAAAAATGATCACAGGTCACTTACCTCAAGAAACCCCTCGAAATCCCTGTCAAAACTTGCCTTAGTCTGAGCTTGCAATGTCCAAAATGATTAAAAATCACAAAACCCTTGAATTAATATTCTGTACAAAGGTCTTCGCTTCTGCGGACTATTTACCCGCACTTGTGGTGCCGCATATGCGACAAAAACTTCACTTCTACGATGCTCACTCAACCCCCGACCAAGCGCACCTGCAGCCAGTTCCCCGTATCTACGGGTGTGCTTCAGTGAGGTCTCGTCCGCTTCTGTGGAGACTGTTTCAACATTCCCCCTTCTCACCTGCGACCTATTTCAGCATCTGCGATCTCGCAGGTGCGGACCAAATCATCGCACCTGCGATCACTGCCCAACTTACTTCTAGGCTGCTTCTGCGCTCACGATGTCGCTTCTGCGGTCACACACCTGCGTCCAATTCCATCGCAGGCGTGATCGCACAAGAACTGGAACTCTAGCATTCCCTCAAGTCCAAACTTCAAATAATTAACCCTCCAAACTCCACTCGAGTCCTAAAACACAATACAAATTTAGTCGAGGATTCCAATCACATCAAAAAAACATCAAAAACACGAATTGCACCTCAATTCAAGCCTAACAAAAACTAATAAATTTAAATATCTACAATCGATGCCAAAACCTATCAAATCACACCCGATTGACCTCAACGGACCTATTCCAACTTTCAAAACCAGAATCCAAGCCTGGTAACAACAAAGTCAACTGTGGGTCGAATTCTGAATTTCCAAATATATAATTTTCAAATTTTTGCCATTTTAAGCCAAAATCAACTATGGACCTTCAAATCACTATCCCGAGATACTCCTAAATCCAAAATCACTATACGGGGCTATCAAAACCATCAAAACTCTATTTCGGGGTCGTTTACGCATAAGTCAACATCCGGTCAACATTTTCAACTTAAGCTTCCAACCTTGAGACTAAGTGTCTCAATTCATGTGAAACATCTCCGGAACCAACCTAACTACACCGTCAAGTCATATAACAACAATTGAGCATAGAATAAGCAGTAAATGGGGGAACATGGATACAACACTCAAAACGACCAGTCGTGTCATTGCAGCTTAACATGTGAAATGTTCAGGAAAATACCATTCACCACACAAAGATTTTAAATCAACCAGGTAAGCATCCATGGAAGATGAGAAGAAGTTGACTTTCAGTTAAATATGGCAAGTATGCATCACATGAAGAGGGATGAGACTTATTTTAGTCGACATAAGGAGAAACAAACTACACATATATTGGAATTCACCCTAGGAGTCCTATGCGATCAGTGAGCACACAACACCAAAAGAAAGAAACAAGTCTACCTAGGCATTGTAACAGTATTTGCATATAGAATTTATATAGTCACAAGTTGATTCCAGGGAAATAACAGGTGAACATGAAAGACTCAGCAAAGACACATTCCAATAAGTTCTGGGCATGCATTAGTTCCCTAGGAGATTCTAAGTCATGGATTCATGATCAGAAATAGTCTTTAAGTAACCAATTACACTTAAACATGAAGATGAACAATCAATCAGGTAGGACATCTACAATAGGCACGCATTAAGACGAATGTCAAGGAAGAGTACATTAGGCTAAGCATTTAGACAGTGTCGTCTCATGATTTGAAGAGAAACAATAAATGATGCATAAGTTATTCAACATGAAGAAAGAAACTCTGAGCAATGACATGGTTTCCAAGAAATCTAAACAAGATGCAATAAACATCAAACAAGTCATGAATCAACTTAGCTAACTATGCGAAAATGAAGACTAGAACAAAAATGATACATGATAACATTAAAACAAGAAGGCTTGTACACGAAGTGGAATAACATTAAACTCAAAGGAATCCCAGTAATGCTAATGCACATCAATCAGAGGGAAGTAAAAGTAAGATAGTAGAAAGTGCTAACTCGTTGTGAATAAAGTAAATAAAAAAGAGGAACTCAAAATCTCAGGAAGAGATGCGATTATTGGAGAACGAGGAAACCCCAAATCCATAGTGCTTCAGAGTTCACAAGAGCCTCGATGTGCGCTTCGAGCAGTACATGCACTGGAGGAGACTAATGAACAGAATCTGGTGGCCTTGGTTTCCAGCTGGCCAAAAATCAAAGTCTCAGAATAATATACAATGAGTGAGAGTGGGAGAATAGTAGTAGTAACAGTAGTCGTAGCAGTAGTCATTCCTCTTTTATGGGAAACGAGGAAGGGGTTTGTATAGTGACAGATTAAGATGGACAAACAAGAAAAATAGTCAATTAAACCTAAATTAGGAAAGAAAATATGACATACAATCCCCAACATAGTCGGTAATGGGGTGGATGAAATTTCAAACCCTAGTTGACTCCAATGGCCATGAAGCTGACCGAAACTAGAAGAATCGTTAATTGTAGAGTATATATAGATGAAACATTGTCAGATCTTCACCAAATTAGAGCAAATCAGGCTCATCTTGAAAGGTGGTATTTTCCAAAATTAGGAAAATAGTAAGTAACACAATGAACGCGTGAGTAGTTGCGAAATAAGGCAAGAGAATAACGAAGGGATTCCATATTGTGGCCGGATTTGGAGTGGTTTAGGGATACAGTGGCTAGGGTTTGTAAAGAGAATAGATGAGTAAAGAGAGTATAGGCGGTAGAAATGGAAAAGTGTCTCTAGGGTTTGAGGGTGAAAGATATAAGGATAGGGGGAGGTATATTATGGGTCGTTGATCATTTGAGATCAACGGCCAAGATTAAATAGAAAATGGGGCGGGTCAAAGGTAACGTGTCGTGGGGGTCATTTGGTTGGGCTGCTGAGGGGATTAAATGAAGTGGTCTAAGTGTTTGGGCCTGTAATGTTTGTCCGTAATTAGCCTGTATTGATCTATAAATTAAATATGCAAAATATGTTTAAAATAATTTATAAAAAGTAATTCATAAATAATAAAAATATTACTTATGCATTAAAATGATTGAAAATAATAACTTAACATTATAAAAATATAAAAATGCTATTTTGGTATAAACAATATAAATAATCTAATTACGTATAGAATATAAGTTATTATTGTAAAATTGTACAAATAGCTCAAAATACAAACGTAATTATATGAAATGAAGTAAAAATGTTATAAAATATATATGTGGGTGTAAATAATAAATTTGGATGATTAAGTCATTGCAAAATAATTTGAATGGCAAGTTAATAAATATTTGAATGTTTTAAATGCAATAAAATCAGTTTTAAAGGCTTAAAGATTAAGGAAAATTATAGAAAATAATTGTGTGACTTTTATAAATTAGTGATGATGCAAACATTGATATTTTGAGAGTCTATATGATATTTATCAAATATGAGGTTAAAATTAGGTATCAACAATTACCAAAAACCAAATCCAATCTCAAGTATTAATCACGAGTCTGGCGAGGCAAATGACCTGATCCTATAGGAAATGTGATACTCAATACTGCCAAGGAGAACCACCCGATCCCATAAGAATATCGTTACCATAATACCGAGGGGAATGACCCGATCCCATAAAAGTAATTTACAACAGTAATTTACGACAGTGCCGATGCGAACGGCCCGATCCCATAAGAGTAGAGAAACTACCTTGCTCACGGAAGTACATGTGAGTCGAGAAGACACGAATCTATAGCACATCAAGTACTTCGCAATTTACCAAAGTAAGAAGCTCAATCAATATTTTTATTCTAACCTCAATCTCAGTCATAAATTAAGGAAATCAAGTACGCAAGGTAAATACGAATAGCATAATTATGGCATGATGTGAATCTAAGTCTACCAGAGATAACATAAATATAGATACGTACGGACTCTCGTCACCGCAGACGTAACTCCCCACAATAATTAGCACACAATAATTAATACACCTAAGGGGATAAATTCCCTCTTACAAGGTTAAGCAACAGACTTACCTCGCTTCAAAGTTCACTATCCGGCTCTTTAACCTCACTAGGACTCCTCAAACGACGTCGAGCAATCCGAAACTAATCAAATGTTGTATAAACTAATCAATATATGGTCAAACGTACATAATTTACCTATTAAACTAATTTCCCAACCAATTTCGGAAAGTCTATAAAAGTCACCCCAGGGCCCTCGTGCCCGGATTCCGAAAGTTTTCGAAGATAAATGTTACTCATGACCTCACGAACTCAAATATATAATTTATTCCCAATTTCATAATTAGATCCCTTCATCAGTCTTTGGCACAATCGCGGGAGAACCTTCGCGATCGCGAAGCACACAAGCAATTTCAGCCAAGTTCAAACTTTCTCCGGGTGCTCCAAAACACACCCGAGACACCCGGGAACCCGTCCAAATGCACCAACATGTCCATAAAAATATTGCGGACTTACGCGAAGCCTCGGAACACATAAACACAAGACCATAATAAAGAATCTCACCTCAAAACCATATTAATCAACTTCTAGGCTTAAAACTCATTTCAAGAAACTCCCATCGCGTCGAAACATACTTAGACAACTTAGAATGAAGCCAAATTTTACGCATAAGTCATAAATCACAATACGAACCTATTACACAGCTTGGAATTCAAAAGGGACATAGATAACACCAAAATCAACCTGAACTCAAAAATCTTCAAAATGCCAACTTTTAACAATAAGCACTGAAACACTCCCCGCCCACCTGAAACTCAATCCGAACATATTCCCAAGTCCAAAATCATCATACGAACCTATTGAAACATTACATTCCTTATTTCGAGGTTGTGTACTCAAAGAGGTGACTCAATTCAAACTTGGCCACCTTAGGCACGCTGAATAATATGAGCAACCCCTACCTTAAGGGAGTTGCGAAGTATTATATATGTTGCACGGGGTGATATTTTAGGCTAAAATACATAGGACCCCCCCTCCCCTTTCTTTATATGCTGGTTATCTACACTTAGTCATTTACATAAAACAATGTAGTTGTATCCTTGTAATCATTAAGGATTTGTACAAATACTCATGTGTGGATTATGTGATTAGGATCGGTGATAAAATAAACAAAGGGAAATATAGAAGTGGAAGAGTCTTGTCATAATAAGACTCTTCGACTTCTATATTTCCCTTTGTTTATTTGATCACCTAGCCTAATCACATAATCCACATAGTTCAAAATTCGGCTGGGACCTACAGTTGTGGACCTCGAAGAGTGCCTAACACCTTCTCTTAAAAGTAACTTGAGCCCTTACCCGATCTTTGGCGACCCAGACTAGTCAAACAGAATTTTTCGCAAATAGGTGCCCTAACGTACCTTACAATCATTAGGTGAAGACTATTCTCTTTTAATGTCTCCTTTAAAAGGGTTGTCATATGTCAAAGCCCGCTTTCACGAGAAAACGGGCCGCGACAGAATGGTGACTCTGCTGGGGATATACTTAGGCTCTTACCATAAAAAACTTGAATTATGTGTATTACTTTCCTTATTTTTCTTCATTTGTTTTAAACTTCTATGACATGCACATCCCTTCCCTTATTCACCTTTATCTGTTTTAAATTTCTATGACATGCACATCCCTTCCCTTCTTCTCCTTTATTTGTTATGACATGTATGAGCTCTCTTTATCTCCTTCATCTCATCTAAGGCTGCTACATTATGCCTCTCCCCTCCCTATTTCCCTACCTGCTTCATTAATTTCCCGCATAATTTCATGAGCTAAACTTACTTCTCTCTTTTGTCTTTATTTTCTTTCCTCTTCTTTTCATGTTCGCCTTTACTATGTTATTTACCGCTTTTAAGTACTTTTATAATGCAAATACTTGGCAATGTGTTATTACTTCTACATAAATCATGCTCCTCATCATACTCCACTCATACCAATTATCAACATAGCGACGCTTGATGAGTGTCCGCGCTTTCCGGAAATCACACTTTTTAAATTGGAAAGCCTTATTTGCGATAGACTAGTCGATCAGCGGTGCAGTCGACGGTCCCATGCTTTTCCTTCTCAAGTTGTCCACTTGGGAGTACCAGTCTATACCCTTCTAGAAACCCCACTCCAATTTAAAATGTACATGCATCATGCTAAACTAGTATAGGTTGAAGCGTTATTGATGTAACAACTTGTTTAGATAAACCTTGTCCAAAGTCCAACAGGATTTTCAGAATCCCAAAGGACACTATCATCTTATGTGCATTACTTGGAGAAAATATGCCAACATGTTGATCATTATTGCATAAGTCGCCGAATCTGGAGGGGGGAAGGGTGAATTGTATTTTTTTGCAGAAATGAAGCACGAAATACCCAAGTTCGGTATGGTCCAGAACATCCCTCCTTTGCTACTTGACTAGTGGAATGACCTTGCACCTTGTGACAAAAATCATGTGAGGAGAGTACTTCGTGACCTACCATATTTGCTGAACATTCAAACAAATAGGGAACTGATCGAGGCTGCTACCATGTTCTAGGATGAGAAAAGAGTTGTTTGTCGATTTGCCAATATAGAAATCACTACTCTCCTAGAAGGAATAGGGGGTTTCACCAAGTTACTATTGGATAGTCCAGGACTACTGGTGCCAGAAAATCGCACCCCCTACGGTTTTCTACAAATGTTGGGTTTTAAGAAGAATGATGAACTGCTCTGTCAAAAGAAGTCATCCATCTCTTTTGAGTTTCTCTACGAGTTTTATGGGCATAACAAATCATATA
>AWOL01S0077062.1:2506-13143 GCA_000715115.1 Nicotiana otophora | reverse complement strand
TTCATAAACATTCACAAACATAGAGACTTTGACTCACATACCTTTACTTTGGCCTTTTTAAGCATATCACAATGTTCGTTGCTTATTTCAACAATACACTATGGCATTTATATCAAGAGGAACCAATATTAGCAATAATGCTCATGTTTTAGTCACTTAGATATTTTATCGAACACTTGGTGGGCATAAAGAACCATAGCCTTTATTAATGGTATTTCTACACCCAACAACCCGACCTCTTGCTCCTAGATAATTCTAAAATCTCAAATTGTTATAATCAATATCATTCTTAATCACCCATAAGATAAACAATACCCTTAGTCAATAATCAACAATCAACATGTCATGCCCCGAAATCGAGGAGCGCGACCGGCGCTCAACCGAATAAACCCGGCCAAGTAAGCCTGTTAGATTTCCTTCTACCCAAACTCATCCATGAACAAAGAGAAGATGTAATCCATTAATCAAACATTGAGATGAATTCATTAGCAACTCCCATTTCATTTCCATTAGCATCTTCATTTATAATTTCCAACTTATTACACGTGTATAGATATAATGAAAAATATGTTTTCCAAATATCAATATTATTAGTTCGATTCCCAACATCGAATACCACCCACAACCTTTCTACAAAGCCTCTAAGTGCAACAGAAGTGAAGAGTAGAAGTGTCGGCGACAAAGACCCGGCTATAACTCATAGGACAAAATACAACATAAGATGACTTAAAGCCCGAAATAGAGTAGGGCTCAACAAAACCGGCTGAAGAGAGAGTGACTGATAATGAGGACCAAAGCAGCCCACTGATTAGCCACCTACATCAACTGAAGATGCAGCGCCCCCGGCAAAAGGGACGTTAGTACATATGGAATAGTACTAGTATGTAAAGCTAACTGTCCTCTTTCAAAATAAAATGCCAACATAAAAGGGAAAACCATGAAAACAACAATCAACAATAAATGATATCCAATTTCCAAGTTAAGACATATTAATTTTAAAAATACGAAGATCATACTATTTTTGATTGGGAGATCTTTAGCACCGATATACCATTGTTCACAATATCACCGTTCACAATACCAATGTTCACAATACCAATACCACCGTACTTTTAGCATGAAGTCCGATCACGACCCAATCGGCTAGGCCATCTTATCCGAGACATCAACCACAATCACAATTTCAATTATAATGTGAAGCATAATCACCACCATATGTGTGGCATGGCATCTGATCACGACTCGATCGGCTAGGCCATCTCAACACAATGCCATGTGGATCGACATCATCCCTTTCTATCAATCATCTCATCCCAATTAAGGGGAAATAATTTTATCACATCAATCTTTTTCCAAATAAGGGAAATAATCAAAATCCACTCCTACACCGACACGTGTAGTTTCGGGGTTAGTTTATTTCAACCTACCCTTCCTCGGTGACTATCGATACTCCCAAAAACATTTTTGGTTTGCACACAAAGATAACATAAATACAAATATATTTACCTCATCATCTTTCATATTGTATAAATCTCCATTAGTACTTTCAACCAATCACGTCAGCAATATTCCCTTGGCTTTTTTTGCCATTCACAAGCTTCATTATTCAAGGCACGGTGGCCGCATTTGATATTCAACACTTTCATTTTATCCCTCTCATATATCATCATCATAAATATCAACATATATAATATTCCGGAAATCACAACTTTAAGTTCATCAGTAATGAAGACTTTAAACACAATGGATTCCTTTCCAAGAAATGGAGTAAAATGGTTGGCAATCGAAGCACAAGTTAAAATCATAAATGAGTAACACATCATTTATTCATGAAACACTTTTCCACAAAAAGGGCAATACACAATTTCCACCCCATAATATGTAAGAATGTAAAACACACTGAAACTAATAACAAAGCACAACATTAGTTAAAACAACCACGTATGGGCATCACTTGAGTTCATAAGGTTTTAGGCAATTCAATTTTCAGAGTGAATTTTGGAATAGTTGAATCAATGCTCCTTTCATAATCTTTCTCACATCATTTCATTTCATTGGCACCCTTGGCCACAAGTATAAGTTTCACTCTTGGCACGCTGGCCACAATTTATATCCCCAGTTCACTTATTTCACTTCCAACCACCTTTATAGATTATCAACAATAAGACATTTCCAATCATGACTTTAGAAACACATATGAGCAATTAAGAGTCTTAAGCATATTGAGTTTTTCTCATACAGTTTGGCATACTAGTTTTCATTTGAAACACGACTCAAAGACATAATATTTTAACACACATATCATTCTTGAACACATTCCCGAAGGATAACATAATATGATAGGACCATTCGAAACACATTTTGAATACATAATTATCGGCACTTTGCTTACTCAGGACGATTGAATTTATTGGGAATAACTCGAAAAATGAGAATAAGGAACTTGAACCAACCATACTTGAAACTTACGGGAACATCATGGAATTCAATTATAAGAGAGTAGTTTAGCCAACATACCTTGCTTTGAGCTTTCCTTAAATTTCTACAATGTTTCGTAAATCCTAGCAACTTAAATCTAATGTGTTACAAGGTTCTTCCACAAGATTTATTTCAATTCACAACCCAATCCTTAGTTATTTGAGCTCAACAATCTTCCCACAAACCTTATTAGTACATGCATGTATAAATAATACTCTTACACCCAAGAATCATACTCCTCATCACCCATCTTTTTCCCCAAACTCGAAATTGAAGACTAGGGTTTGATCCTTACCTCTTGAGTGAAGATCTTGTGAGATTTCCGTGTTGGATTTCAAGGCTTGGACAAGATCTTGATGAACTAAGCATTTGAGCTTCTTCCTCTCTCTAGAACACTCTCACCTCTCTCTAAAAATATCAGGCTTTTGTCTTCAAAATGAGCCCCAAAGGCTATTTATCAAAATGGGGTCGGGTTATAAAAATAGGAAAATGAACTCTCCGAACTCAGATCTACAATTGTAGAATAGACTGTAGAACGCGTATGCTGTCCGCACATTGGACACCAAAACTGGTGCCCGGAACTAAGCTAAACTTGTTAGTTCTGCGACCATTCTGCGATCGCAGAATTGGCCGCAGAATCACATTCTGCCAGCCTTTGGTAATGGGGTCATAACTTCTTGTAGGATTGTCCAATTGATGAACGGTTTGAAGCATTAGAAACTAGAATCGAAGATATTTTATTTGATAGGTTTTTAATCATATAAATTCCTATATATATGTAGATATGATTGTCCAAAATTTGGTCTTGTGCGTACTCATTTGGAACTTTAGTCTATCATGTAATTTCCTATTTGACTTGGACTTAGAGCTCTTCTTAGACCCCACATCACTTATAATTTTCCTCGTACACTTATTATCATATCTAATTGATATCCATCATATTAATAGTCCTCGTCTGCACAAACAATAATATAATTAGTTAATAACAACCTTCTTAATAGCGCTTATGTACTGTGAACTTTTTCGGGTGCTACATTCTCCCCCCTTAAGAACATTCGTCCTCGAATGAGGAGTAGAGTCCGTCCCCAAACACTTAACATAACTCGTTTCTTCTTCCACACATCTTAAGCTCCCAAATTTTACTAACTCCCAAAGTTTTCAGAAATTTTGGCAGAGTTTCCCTTGTAATTGGGCCTATCCACCTGCCAGAGCAACACCAAAACAACTCCTAACAACATATTCACAACTCAACAAAGCATCATAACATACAAATAATATAAATTTAAACATTACCGACATTACATTATTAAAAGTAGTATCTAGACATGAACTGCACATATTTAAATTGTAACACAAAGAAAGTACCTTTCGATCCACGGTCATTTTACTATGCACTCAAGTGAGCAGATTTTATTTCCTTAACACTTTTGGCCCTCAATGTGGCCTCCTCGACTTACAGACACAGCCATAACACATTAACGTAGACAATCTTAACTCTTGGACTTATCCAACAAAGATGGTAAATATATACCCCTCACAATCCAATTATCCATTAACTTCACCTTCACTAGCTTTCACCGCAACGATAGACCAAGTATTTCCAACTACCTTCTTAGATATAGACACATGAAACACCGGGTATACGGAGGACAATAATAGGGACACTTCATACTCATAGTTTGGCCTATTTCCTTCAAGATTTAATAAGGCCTAATGTGACTACACATTAGGCGACCTCTTGAGAATAACCCAATAACCCGTTCACTTTCATCAACTCTAAATCCCTACGCCGAACACCCAATTAAACCTTTGGCGACCTCCAACAATTACTCTAAGGAGTGCTAGCTTGAATATGAACATAAAACTTCCTATCCAATATATTTGATCAAGAGATGACGCTTCATCTTTGACATGTTTAAATGTTCAACCCCATAGGTTACTATAAATAGGAAAAACGAGGTCCGAGATTGTGTTGGAATTGTTTTTTATTTCAAGATTCCATCAATGTACTAACAGGGAATTTCAGGTGATTATATCCTAAGAGACATGAAGGTTACTACCAATACTGCTAACATGGTTAATCATAGTGATGACATCATTGATTTGACAAATGAGGCATAAAGTTTCCTAGTAGGCATTAATAATGTAGGGACCATGTACATGATCTTAAGATGTAAATGAAGTGAATCGTTTTAGACATGGGACCTATAGGAGGCATGATCGGGAGGATAAAGACATTAGCATCAGTTATTCTTGGAAGACTATGAGTCATGAAAAGGACAACAACAATTGTTTCATTCCATATGTGCCTTGTTCGGCAATAGTTGGCCTCAAAGAGAAATAGCCAAGTACGTGACACCAACCGCCTCTTGGAATGTAGAGACAATCTGTTTAACTTGAAGTGAGAATATTCTGGCACCCTGAATGTGATATGGGTTTCAAAATACATGTAGTTACATTACGCTCTAAACATTAACTAACACAAGGAATAGATACGCCATAAGCCAATGAGGATGCAAAAAAGAAGTTGAATAGTTGTGAGATTATTATCATTCTGGCAGTTTATCCCTTGCCAATATTTGATCCTCTTGCTCCTAGATAATTCTAAAATCTCAAATTGTTATAATTAATATCATTCTTAATCACTCATAAGATAAACAACACCCTTAATCAATAATCAACAATTAACATGTCACGCCCCGAAATCGAAGAGTGCGACCGGCGCTCAACCGAATAAACCCGACCGAGCAAGCCTGTTAGATTTTCTTCTACCCAAACTCATCCATCAACAAAGAGAATATGTACTCCATTAATCAAACATTGAAAAGCTTTCATTAGCAACTCCCATTTCATTTCCATTAGCAACTTCATTTATATTTTCCAAATTATTACAAGTTTATTGATATAATGAAAAACATGTTGTCCAAAGACCAACATTTCTAGTTAGATTCCCAACATTGAATACCACCCACAACCTGTCTATGGAGCCTCTAAGTACAACATAAGTGAGGAATAGAAGTGTGGGCGACAAGGCCCCAGCTATACCTCATAGTATAAAATACAACGTAAGATGACTTAAAGCCTAAAATAGAGTAGGGCTCAACAAAACCTGCTGAATAGATAGTGACTGCTAATGAGGACCAAAGCTGCCCGCTGATGAACCACCTGCATCCATTGATGAGGAAACGCCCCCGACAAAAGGGACGTTAGTGCATATACAATAGTACTAGTATGTAAAGCTAACTGTCCGCTTTCAAAATAGAATGCCAACATAAAAGGAAACACCATGGAAAAAACAATCAATAATCAATGATGTCCAATTTACAAGTTAAGACATATTAATTTCAAAAATACGAAGATCATATTATTTTTGGTTGGGAGATCTTTAGCACCGATATACCATTGTTCACAATATCACCATCCAGAAGACCAATGTTCACAATACCAATACCACCATACATTTAGCACGGAGTCAGATCACGACCCTATCGGCTAGGCCATATCATTCGAGACATCAACCACAATCATAATTTCAATTACAATTTGCAGCACAATTACCGCCATGGGTGCGGCATAGCGTCCGATCACGACCTGATCGGCTAGGCCATCTCACCAAAATGCTGTGTGAATCAACATCATCCTTTTCTATTTATCATCTCATACCAATTATGGGGAAATAATTTTATCACATCAATCTCAACCCAAATAATTGGAATAATCACAATCCTGTCCTACACCGGCACATGTAGTTTCGGGGTTAGGTTATTTTAACCTACCCTTTCTCGGTGACTATCGATACTCCCAAAAACATTTTTGGTTTGCACATAAAGATAACATAAATACAAATATATTTACCTCATCATCTTTCAAATTGTATAAATGTCCATTAGTACTTTCAACCAATCACAACAACAAAATTCCTTTGGCTCTTTTGGCCATTCACAAGATTCATTATTCAAGGCACGATGGCCGTATTTGACATTAAACACTTTAATTATATCCCTCTCATGTATCATCATCATAAATATCAACATATATAATATTCCGAAAATCACAACTTTAAGTTCATCAGCAATGAAGACTTTAAAAACAATGGATTCCTTTCCATGAAATGGAGTAAAATGGTTGGCAATCGAAGAACAGGTTAAATTCAAAAACGAGTAACACAACATTTGTTCTTGAAACACTTTTCCACAAAAAGGGCAAAACACAATTTCCAACCAATAATATGTAAGAACGCAAAACACACTGAAACTACTTACAAAGCACAACATTAGTTAAAACAGCCACATATCGGCATCACTTGAGTTCATAAGCATTTAGGCAATTCTATTTTCAAAGTCAATTTTGGAACAGTTGAATCAAAGCTCATTTCATAATCTTTCTCGCATCATTTCATTTCATTGGCACCATTGGCTACAAATATAACTTTCACTCTTGGCATGTTGGCCACAATTTATATCCCCAATTCACTTTTTTCACTTCGAACCATCTTTATAGATTATCAACCATAAGACATTTTCGATCAAGACTTTAGATACACATATGAGCAATTAAGAGTCTTAAGCATATTGAGTTTTTCTCACATAGTTTGGCATACTAGATTTCATTTGAAACACGACTCAAAGCCATAACATTTTAACACACATATCATTCTTGAACACATTCCCGAAGGAAAACATTATGTGATAGGACCATCCGGAACACATTTTGAATACATAATTATCGACCCTTTGCTTACTCAGGACGATTGAAGTTATTGGGAACAACTCGAAACAAGAGAATAAAGCACTTGAGCCAACCATACTTGAAACTTACGAGAACATCATGGAATTCAATTATATAAACGTAGTTTAGCCAACACACCTCGCTTTGAACTTTCCTTAAATTACTACATTGTTCCGGAAATCCTAGCAACTTAAATCTAATTTGAAACATAACAAAAGTGAACCATAATTAGGAAGATATTATTGGTCTCAGGTCATTCGAGCATTTTATTAAACACTAGGTGTGAAAATTGATTACAAGGTTTTTCCACAAGATTTATTTCAAATTACAACCCAATCCTTACTTATTTGAGCTCAACAATCTTCCCACAAACCTTATTAGTACATGCATGTATAAATAATACTCTTACACCCAAGAATCATACTCCTCATCACCCATCTTTTTCCCCAAACTCGAAATTGAAGACTAGGGTTTGATCCTTACCTCTTGAGTGAAGATCTTGTGAGATTTCCTTGTTGGATTTCAAAGCTTGGACAATATCTTGATGAACTAAGCACTTGAGCTTCTTCCTCTATCTAGAAAACTCTCACTTCTCTCTAAAAATATCAGGTTTTTGTCTTCAAAATGACTATTTATCAAAATGCGGTCGTGTTATAAAAATAGGAAAATGAACTCTCCAAACTCAGATCTACGATTGCAGAATAGACTGTAGAACGCGTATGCTGTCCGCACAATGGACCGCAAAACTGGTGCCCGGAACTGGGCTAAACTTGTCAGTTCTGCGACTATTCTACGGTAACAGAATTGACAGCAGAATCACATTCTGCCAGCCTTTGGTAATTGAGTCACATAAATCCCTATATATTTATTTATATATATATATATATATATATGTGTGTGTAAATATGATCGTCCAAAATTTCGTCTTGTGCGTACTCATTTGGAACTTTAGTCTATTATGTAATTTCCAACTCGGCTTGGACTTAAGGCTCTCGTTAGACCCCACATCACTTATAATGTCCCTCGTACACTTATTATCATATCCAATTGATATCCATCATATTAATAGTCCTCGTCTACACACAAAATAATATAATTAGCACACTTATTTCTTAATAGCGCTTATGTACTATAAAATTTTCCGGGGTGCTACATTCTCCCCCACTTAAGAACATTCGTCCTTGAATGAGGAGTAGAGGTCTTCCCCAAACACTTAACATAACTCGTTTCTTCTTCCACACATCTTAAGCTCCCAAATTTTAATAACTCCTAAATTTTTCAAAGATTTCGGCTGAGTTTCCCTTGTAATTGGGCCTATCCACCTGCCAGAGTAACACCAAAACAACTCCTAACAATACATCCACAACTCAACAAAGCATCATAACATACAAATAATATAAATTTCAACACTACCGGCATTACATTATTAAAAGTAGCATATGGACATGAACTGTACATATTTTAATCGTAACACAAAGAAAGAACCTTTTGATCCACAGTCATTTGACTATACACTCAAATGAGAAGATTGTATTTCCTTAACACTTTTGGCCCCTCAAGGTGGCCTCCTCGACTTATAGACTACGCCATAACACATCAACGTAGACAATCTCAACTCTTGGACTTATCCAACAAAGATGGCAAATAGATACCCCTCACAATCCAATTATCCATTAACTTAACCTTCACAAGCTTTCACCGGAACGACAGACCAAGTATTTTTAACTACCTTCTTAGACATAGAAACATGAAACACCGGGTATACGGAGGACAATAATAGGGATACATCATACTCATAGTTTAGCCTATTTCCTTCACGATTTCATAATCCCTAGGCCGAACACCCAATTAAACCTTTGGCGACCTCCAATAATTACTCTACACTAGCTTGTATATGAACATAAAACTTCCTATCCAATATATATGATAACAGGATGACGCTTCTTCTTTGACATGTTTGAATAACCCCCATAGGTTACTATAAATAGGAAAAACAAGGTCCGAGATTGGGCTGGAATTGTTTTTTATTTCAAGATTCCATCAATGTACTCGCAGGGCATTTCAGGTGGTTATATCCTAAGAGACATGCATGTTAATACCAATACCGTTGACATGGTTAATCATTGTGATGACATCATTGATTCAACAAGTGAGGCATAGTGTTGCCTAGTAGGCATTAATAATGTAGGGACCATGTACATGATCTTAAGATGTAAAAGAAGTGAATCATTTTAGACATGTGATCTATGAGAGGCATGATCGGAAGGATAAAGACATTAGCATATATTATTCCTAGAAGACTATGAGTCATGAACTGGACAACAACAATTGTTTCATTCCATATGTGCCTTGTTGGGCAAAAGTAGGCCTCAAAGAGAAATAGCTAAGTAAGTGACACCAGTCGTCTCTTGGAATGTAGAGAAAATCAGTTTAACTCAAAGTGAGAATATTCTGGCACCATGAATATGATGTGGGTTTCAAAATACATGTAGTTGCATTACGCTCTTAACATTAACTAACACAAGGAATAGTTATGCCACAAGCCAATGAGGATGAAAAAAAGAAGTTGAACACTAGTGAGATTATTATCATTCTGATTGTTTAACCCTTGCCAATAGTTGATCCTATATGAGAGGACTAGAGATACGACAAACTTGTCTTTCAAATNNNAATATGCTCACGATATGTGCCAAAATCTAAAAGCATCTAATTTCAACCTTTCACGAGTGAAACCACATAGCTAGGACATCTTAATATTGGGGTAAAATCATATATTGGTTTGAGAGAATGAACAATTTACTATGATATCATGGGAAACTACAATAATAGGAAAAATGTGAGCCACTTACTATGGAATATTCTTAATGGAAATGAATGTCATACTGAGATGGGCCAACAAAAACATCTTCCTATAACGAATTTGTGAAAATCTCGAATTTCCCAGAAACATTTTTGCGGACAAGTGACCCCTTTCAATTGACATGTACACATATGATAGGCGCTGAGACATGCTCTCATGTTACTACACAGTGAAAAGGATTCATGATAATATTCACAAAGGAGTAAAGTGATTGTTCAAACCATAGGAGCCACATACACCGGAGAGAAAAATACTGGCTCAAGAAGGATCTCAATACTAGGCTGCTATACATTGGATTTGATACCACATAGGTAAACTTTATGACGGTGCATGCGCAAGCATAAGCGAGCAGATGTTATCCATTTGAATTAGAAGGTCCTATAAGAAATGCATCAGGTATAGCCCTTTGTTGAGAACTTGGGGAAATAAATGGGTAGTATTAGCCTAGGGTTATAACTCACTTCAAGAAAATAATTATAGAGCTCAATTCCACGAGATGTTGTAAATAAGTGAATTTGTGAAAGAGTGGCTTCACAAATAATGCGTCTCATTCAGAAAGTATGTACATGAA
>AWOL01S0077058.1:16093-33782 GCA_000715115.1 Nicotiana otophora | reverse complement strand
TCATATGCCTCTCAATCTCCCAAGTAGCCTCTCCGACTGGCTGGTCTCTCCACTGTACCTTCACTGATGCTATGTTCTTTGACCTCAGCTTTCGAACCTGCCAGTCTAAAATGGCCGCCGTCTCCACAGCATACGTCAAATTACTATCCAACTGCACTATACTGAAATCCAAAATATGAGACGGATCCCCGACATACTTACGGAGCATGGATAAATGGAATAATGGATGAACACCTGATAGACTAGGTGGAAAAGCAAGTTCATAAGTCACCTCTCCAATCTTCTTAAGTATCTCAAAAGGCCCAATATACCGAGTTCTCAACTTGCCCTTCTTCCCGAACCTCAACACATCCTTCATGGGTGAAATTTTGAGAAGAACCTTCTCCCCAACCATGTAAACAACATCGTGGACCTTCCTATCGGCATAACTCTTCTGTCTAGACTGCGCCGTGCGAAGTCGTTCCTGAATCAATTTAACCTTCTCCAAAGCATCCTGAACCAAATCAACACCCAATAGCCTAGTCTCACCCGGCTCAAACCAACCCATCGGAGACCGACATCGTCTCCCATATAAAGCCTCATATGTAGCCATCTGAATGCTCGATTGGTAACTGTTATTGTAAGCAAACTCCGCGAGTGGAAGAAATGGATCCCAAGAACCCCCAAAATCTATAACACAAGCGCATAACATATCTTCCAATCTTTGAATAGTGCGCTCGGAATGTCCGTCCGTCTGAGGGTGAAATGTTGTACTCAACTGAACCTGTGTGCCCAATTCTCACTGTATTGCTCTCCAAAACTGTGATGTAAACTGCATGCCCCGATCTGAAATGATGGACACTGGCACACCGTGTAGGCGAACAATCTAGCTGATATAAATCTCAGCCAACCGCTCTGAAGAATAATTAGTACCAACTGGAATAAAATATGCGGATTTGGTCAACCGATCTACAATCACCCAAACATCATCAAACTTCTTCAAGGTCCGTGGGAGCCCAACTACGAAGTCCCATTTTCACTCTGGAATTTCAAGTCTCTGAAGCAATCCTCCCAGTCTCCGATACTCGTACTTTACCTATTGACAATTTAAACACCGAGCTACAAAGCCAACTATATATTTCTTTATTCGCCTCCACCAATAGTGCTGCCTTAAATCCTGATACATCTTCGCGGCACCTGGATGAATAGAGTACCTTGAACTGTGAGCTTCCTGGAGAATCAACTCATGCAAACCATATACATTAGGCACACATAGCCTACCCTGCATCCGTAATACACTATCATCTCCAATAGTGACTTCCTTGGCATCACCGTGCTGATCCGTGTCCTTAAGGACAAGCAGATGGGGGTCATCATACTGACGTTCTCTGATACGATCATAAAGAGAAGACTGAGATACCATACAAGCCAAAACTCGACTCAGCTCAGAAATATCCAATATGACAAACTGGTTGGCCAAGGCCTGAACATCCAAGGCTAAAGGCCTCTCTGCTAGAAGTATGTTAAGCTACCCAAACTCTCCGCCTTACGACTCAAGGCATCGGCCACCACATTGACCTTTCCAGGATGATAGAAAATGGTGATGTCATAATCCTTAAGCAACTCTAACCACCTCCCCTGTCGCAAATTAAGATCCTTATGTTTAAACAAACATTGTAGACTCTGATTTATCGGTATAAACCTCACAATGGACACCGTACAAATAATGCCGCCAAATCTTCAAGGCATGAACAATAGCTGCTAACGCAAGGTCGTGGACTGGATAATTCTTCTCATGAACCTTTAACTATATGGATGCATAGGCAATCACCCTACCGTCTTGCATCAGCACTGCGCCGAGACCAATACGCAATGCGTCACAATATACAGTATAAGACCGTGAACTTGTAGACAACACCAATACTGGGGCTGTAGTCAAAGCCGTCTTGAGCTTCTGAAATCTCTCTTCACACCCATCCGACCACCTGAACGGAGCACCTTTCTGGGTCAATTTAGTCAAAGGCAATGCAATAGAAGAGAAACCCTCCACAAAGCGACGATAATAACCGGCCTAGCCGAGAAAACTCTAAATCTCAGTAGCTGAAGATGGCCTGGGCCAACTCTGAATTGCCTCTATTTTCTTCGGATCCACATTAATTCCTTCATTGAACACTATGTGCTTCAAGAATGCCACCGAACTGAGTCAGAGCTCACACTAAGAAAATTTGGCATAAAGTCTCTCCTCTCTCATCCTCTATAATACAATACCCAAGTGATGTGCATGTTCCTCCTGGCTACGTGAGTATACGAGGATATCATCAATAAATACCACGACAAATGAGTCAAGATATGGATGGAATACGCTATTCATCAAGTGTATAAATGCTTCTTGGGCATTGGTTAGACCAAAAGACATCACAAGAAATTCATATCCGAATCCCGAATTTTCAACTGGTGATACCTAGATCTCAAATCAATTTTGGAGAATACCCTCGCTCCCTGAAGTTGTTCCAATAAATCATCAATACGCGGTAAATGATATTTATTCTTGATTGTAACGTTGTTCTGTTATCTGTAATCAATGCACATCCGCATAGTACCATCTTTCTTTTTCACAAACAAAACAGGTGCACCCTAAGATGACACACTAGGCCTAATAAACCCCTTATCAAGGAGTTCCTGAAGTTTCTCTTTCAATTCTTTTAATTCAGCTGGTGCCGTAAGATACAGAGGAATAGAAATAGGCTGAGTGCCTAGCACCAAGTCAATATCGAAATCAATATCCCTGTCGAGTGGCTTACCCGGCAGGTCTACAAGAAATACATATGGAAAGTCTCGCACTACCGATACTGAATCAATAATAGGAGTATCTGCATCAACATCTCTCACAAAGGCCAAATATGACAAATACCCCTTCCCAACCATACGTTAGGCCCTCAAATAAGAAATTACCCTGCTGGGACTATAATCTAGAGAACCTCTCCATTCGACCTTCGGCAACCCCGGCATTGCTAATGTTACAGTTTTTGCACGATAGTCCAGAATAGCATGAAATGAACAACCAATCCATTCCCACGATTATATCAAAATCAACCATACTGAGCAATAAAAGATCAACTCTAGTCTTCAGTCTCCAAATAGTTACCACACACGACCGATACATATGGTCCACAGTAATAGTATCGCCCACCGACGTAGATAAATGAACAGGTAAAACTAAGGACTCATGAGGCATATCCAGATAAGGAATAAAGTACGATGATACATACGAATAAGTATAACCAGGGTCAAATAACATAGAAGCTTCCTTTTGGCACACTGAGACAATACCTGTGATCATTGCATCTAAAGCAACGACATCTGGCCTGGCAAGAAAAGTATAGAATCAGGCCTGACCGCCACCTGATCTGCCTTCCCCTCTTAGACGACCCCTAGCTGGCTAACCCCCACCTCGAGCTGGCAGGGCGGGTGGTGAAGTAACTGGTGCTAAAGTCGTAGTCTGACTCCTTTGCTGCACTGGATCTCCAAGGCTACGAGGAAAATGCCTCTACATATGCCCAAACTCCCTGCACTCAAAGCAACTCCCCGGTACTGGTGGTGGTGCGGACTGAATTGGGCCCGAAGAACCAAAATTACTGCTAGAAGAATCCGGTGAAAATGAACCCTAAACTGAAGGGGCACGGGACAAACTCTAGGTTGGAAGGGCACTAAGATATGAATGACCCTGATAAGAACTGTATGAACCATAGCTAGATGATGCACCACGGTGAACTGGACGATCCGTTTGAGTGTTCATGTAAGGACGACCCCTGCCGCGGTAAAATTGACCCCCTTAAAGGAACACTGTTGAAGCCACCCAGTCCACGAGGCCTCTTGGCCTCCCTCTCCCCTCGTTCCTAGCTATGTACCATCTCTATCTGCCGAGCAATGTCAACTACCTCATCAAAAGTAGCACCAGATACACTCTCCTAAGTCATAAGTAAACACAGCTGATATGTGAGGTCATCAATGAACCTCTTAACCCTTTCCCTATTAGTGGGAACCAACCAAACTGCGTGACGAGCCAACTCAAAAAATCTCATCTTGTACTGCATCATAGACATGCCATCCTGACGTAACTGCTCAAACTGTCTGCGCAGCTCCTCTTTGCGAGATGATAAGTGGGAATTTTGACTACTTATTTGCGCCTTTTGACTTTTGTTTTAGATCAAAAATGTTTAAAGGTATTCCCGAAAACTGATGAAATATGCTTACTTGGATGAGTATTAGAAAATGAGCTGTTACGATGAAATCAAACTCAAGAGGAGTGCTTTGGAACAAGGACAAAAAGCAAGCACAAAAAGCTAAAGTGCGGATCGCAGAATTCTGTGTGCCGCCACAGAACATGAAGATGAATTAACAGAGTTGCAATGTAAGGTGCAGACCGCATAATAATTATGCTACCGCAGAAGTCAAGGTTCAGAGAGTTCCAACTCCAAGCCCAGCAAGAACTGCAGACCGCACTATAATTGTGCAGCGGCAGAAATCAACTGTGCGGCTGCTCCCAGAATTGTGCGGTCCGCAAAACTCAAGAGACGCGGCCGCAGTGCTGAATTGTGCGGCCGCAGATCCTACTCCTATCAAGAGCTGAAGCAAAGTGCGAACCGAACATAGAATTGTGCGGCCGCAGAACCTCCGAAAGGGCAATTTTATCCGAAAATTCCAGCTTTGTACAAATAGACAACTTTCATGAAATTAGGGCAAGTTTTGAATACGAGAAAGTTTGTAGACGTTTTTCTTTACTCTATTAGGCACTTTAGTTTATATTGTTGATTTTACATTGTATTTTCATTTATTAATCATTCAATATGAGTTTTATCATTTTTTCTTCTTTATTTTCTTCAATATCCACTATGAGTAGTTAAATTTTTAGCTAGGGTTGTGACCCAACCCTAGTGTGGGAACCTAATGGGTGTTTAATTTAGGGTTTGTTTATGGTTGGGTGTGTATTATTTAGCCTAGTTCTTGCTATAATTATAGAATTAATGGTTGTAAACATTGGTTCAAGCCTATTTGACTTGGTCTATACTTGAGAAAGAGAGACTTAGTCTCGGAAAACTTGGCTAACAAGAGTTTGGGATGAAATCAAGAGTCTGGTAGTCTCAATTAAAGGGTTGAACCTAGAGATAGTAAAATCCGACATGAGCAATTTGTCAACTATTTAGTTCAATACCCATTTGGACTTGAGAAATCCAAATTGGGCAAAACCACTCTTTTACTGAGAGGTATTGAGTGGGTATTTTAGTGTTGATTGCTATAATATACCCTGACCAACGAAACTCGCTCTAAAGCCCACAACCCGTTAGGAAAACACCTAGGTGGAAGTCACAGCCCTAGATCTTTTACTTATTTGAAATACAACAACAAAAACATTCTTCTCTAGTTTCATATTTTTCAATTGCAATCATTAGTATAATTTTAGAAGTAAAATCAAAATAAAGTTTGTGGATATGCAACTTAGACAATTCACGTGTTTAGACCAAATACATACCACTAATCCGATCTATGCTCCCTGTGGATTCGATCCCGACTCCTAGTTGGGTATTACTATTGCAATTGACTGCTTTTAGGTGTGACTTGGGCGAGATCAATTTTTGAGCATAAATACAGATTTAGCTATATATTTGGTTTTGTGTGTGAATTGTCTTCTTTTCCTTCCGTGTTACTAATCTATTTGGTGAAATAATTATAGGTCAAACAATGGCTCTCAACAACAATGATACTCTCGGAAACATGCCTTTGGGGGATGTGGACGTGGAAGATGACCAAGTTGAAGAGGTTCCTCTTGAACCTCAAGCAAATAGAAGAGGCTGATTGCCTCAAGATAACGTTCTCGTTCCACCCCCACATCCACCAAGAGCGGATCCACACCGGGTGTTGCCGAATAAAGGGTATGCAAGTGCTATAGTCCCGCCGCACATTAGGGCGGGCAATTTTCAAATCACAAATGTTATTCTCACATTGCTAGAGCAATGTGGATTCTTCACCGGGTCTCCGAATCAAAATACGTACAAACACTTAAAAGGATTTATGGACACTTGCTGGGGGAGTAAACAAACAAACGTATCCGAGGATGCTTTAAGGTTGAGGCTATTTTCTTTCTCTCTACGGGGCAAAGCCTTGGATTGGTTAGAAAGGTTTCCAAACCATTCCATCCATACATGGGATGAATTGGCGGAGAAATGTATTTCCAAGTTCTTTTCTCCCGGGCATATGGCTACTCTTAGAGATGAGATTCTAGCATTCAAACAAGAACACAATGAGACTTTGCATGAGATATGGGAGAGGTACCGAACTATGGTGAAAGAGTGCCCAAACAACGACATGATGAAGGCTATGATTCAACAAACTTTCTATGGGGGGAATCAATACTACCAATCAATACGTGGTCAACCAACTTGCCGGTGGAAATTTCATGACAACACCATATGCCGAAACTTGTGAGATCTTAGATGAAATGGCGGATACTTCATCGGCATAGAAAAGTAGAGCAAATGTTCCTCAAGGTGATCCAAATGTGATTCATCTACATAAAGAATTGCATGATCATGGGCAAGCAATTGTCGAGTTGACCACTACAATGAATCAATTAGCCAAAGCTCAACTTTAATAAGTTTAATGTCCTAAGCAAGTAAATACTATGGAGGGTGTCAATATGATGGTAAACAAGAGAAGGCAAAAGGTTCAACAAGTGCAAAACCGTGCGGAACAATATGTGCAAGAAGATAGTGGGTTTGACCAAGATGAATCTTACAATGAACACGAGGAGGAAGTAAAATATGTGAACAACTTCCAAGGGCAAAGAAAAAACTCTCAAGGCCCAAATCAACAACAATGGCGATCTCAAGGTAATCAAGGGAATTGGAACTCAAACAACCAAGGCAATTGGAACAATAAAAATAATCAAGGAAATTAGAATGGTCAAAGAAACCAAAGCAATTAGGGTGGTAATAATCAAGGATATTGGGGAGGCAACAATCAAGGGGGATGGAACAATAACCAAGGGAATCAGGGGTCGGGCTTTCAAAGGTCCCCGATGTATCAACAACCAAGCAACCCGCCACCTTATCCTTCCCATGGTCCTATCTCTTCCAACAATGAGATGGGGTGAATTGAGAACATGTTAAAACAAATGATGGAGAAGAATGCCGACTCCGATGCTCAACTAGCCTCTCACAACACTTCAATTCGCAATTTGGAAGTTCAATTGGGGAAAATCTCGCAAGCTTTGAATACTCGTCCTAAGGGGGTACTACAAAGTGACACGGTGGTGAACCCAAAGGGTGGGAATAACACAGGACATGCCATGTCCATGACTACAAGGAGTGGAAAAGGTGGGGATGCAACCACCTCAAGTCAAAGAAAATTTGTGGATAATGAACAAGTGATCAAGAAGATGAGATTCCAAACAATTTGGTGCAAGCTAATGATGAAGTAAGAATTGATATTGATGACAATGTGGAGGAGACTCAAGAGGAAGTGAACCCGTCTAGGGAGCATATTGTAGACATACTAGAACTGGTAGTGCCATAGGCTGAGGCACCAATGCCAAGGTCTCTTCCTCCATACCCTCAAAGGCTTGCCAAGAAAAAGGGCAAGAACCAATTCAGAAAGTTCATTGACATAATGAAAAGCCTATCTATTAGTGTGCCATTGGTTGAGGCTTTAGAGCAAATGCCTGGTTATGCAAAGTTCATGAAGGATTTGGTGACAAAAAAGAGGTCGATGAATTGTGAGACTATAAAGATGACACATCAAGTGAGTGCAATTGTGCATTTAATGGCTCCTAAATTCGAAGATCCTGACGCTTTCACAATCCCTTGTACTATTGGAAGCGTCAACTTTGCAAAAGCTCTTTGTGATATTGGGGCAAGTATTAATTTTATGCCCTATTCGGTTTTAAAGACTTTGGGAATTGGGCAACCAAGACCCACATCTATGAGGTTACAAATGGCGGACCGTACTATGAAGAGACCATTGGGTATTATTGATGATGTGTTAGTTCGTGTTGATAAATTCATCCTCCCGGTGGACTTTGTGATTCTTGATTGTGAAGTAGACTAGGAGGTGCCTATTATTCTAGGGAGACCTTTCCTTGCTACGGGAAAGGCTCTTGTTGATATGGAAGCTGGTGAGCTCACTTTCCGGGTGGGTGATGAAAAGGTGGTTTTCCATGTGTGCAAATCTATGAAGAAACCGAATAGCAATGAAGTTTGTTTGTTTGTGGACTTGGTGACCGATGTGATTATTAATGATACTAGTGCCATGATAAATGTGGATGATACTTTGGAGGTCGTTGTTCTCAACCTTGATGATGATGAGAAGGATGGCTATGTGGAATGTGTGAATGCATTGCAAGGAATGGGGTCTTACACTTATGTACCCCGCAAATTGTCCTTGGATCATGAAAATCGGAAGACTGCTCCAACAAATCCCTCAATCGAGGAGCCTCCCACTTTGGAGTTAAATCCATTGCCTCCACATCTCAGGTATGAATTCCTTGGCCCTTGTTCTACTTTACTGGTTATTCTTTCCTCTTGTTTGACTAACGTGCAGGTAGACTCCACATTGGCGGTGCTACAAAAGAGGAAGAAAGCTATCAGATGGACATTGGCGGATATTCGCGGTATAAGCCCCGCCTTTTGCATGCACAAGATTATTTTGGAGGAGGATGCCAAACCTTCCATTGAACATCAAAGAAGACGAAATGAAGTAATGCAAGAGGTGGTCAAAAAGGAGATCATAAAGTAGTTAGATGCCGGGTTTGTTTACCCCATTTCCGATAGTTCATGGACCTCTCCGGTGCAATGTGTCCCAAAGAAAGGGGGACATGACGGTGGTCACCAATGACAAGAATGAGTTGATTCCTATAAGAATGGTGACCGGGTGGAGAGTGTGTATGGACTATAGCAAGCTCAACAAAGTCACAAGGAAGGATCATTTCCCACTTCCCTTCCTTAATCAAATGCTTGATAGGCTGGCCAGCCGTGCTTTCTATTATTTCCTTGATGGGTATTCCGACTACAATCAAATTCTTATTGCTCTGGAGGATCAAGATAAGACTACTTTCACATGTACCTATGGTACTTTTGTATTCTCGCGGATGCCATTTGGGTTATGCAATGCACCGACGACTTTTCAACAGTGTATGATGGCTATCTTCACAGATATGGTGGAGGATTTCCTTGAGGTCTTCATGGATGACTTTTCAGTGATCGGGAATTCTTTTGATGATTGCTTGAAAAATTTGGATAAGTTCTTGGCAAGATGTGAAGAGACGAACTTGGTACTCAATTAGAGAAATGTCACTTCATGGTCGAGGAAGGCATTGTACTTGGCCACAAAATTTCAAAGAATGGTATTGAGGTCGACAAGGCCAAAATAGAGGTGATTTCTAAACTTCCACCCCCAACATCCGTGAATGGAGTGAGGAGTTTCTTGGGTCATGCGGGGTTGTACCGCCTTTTCATCAAGGACTTTTCCAAAGTGGTGAACCCCTTCTGTAAGCTATTGGAGAAAGATGCCAAATTCCATTTCATCGAGGATTGGATGAAGGAATTTGAATTGCTCAAGTCCAAATTGACAACTACTCCTATTATCACCGCACCTAATTGGAGCATGCCGCTTGAGCTCATGTGTGACACAAGTGATGTGGCAGTCAGAGCAATTTTGGGGCAACGTATCAACAAAATCTTCCATCCAGTCTACTATACTAGTAAGACCATGAACGATGCCCAAGTCAATTACATGGTGACCGAAAAGGAGCTCCTTGCTATTGTTTTTGCTATGGAGAATTTTTGCCCGTACTTGATGGGTACAAAGGTGATTGTCCACATAGATCATGCAGCACTTCGGTACCTAATGAGCAAGAAATATTCAAAGACGCGGTTAATGAGATGGGTGCTTTTATTGCAAGAGTTCGATCTAGAAATCCAAGACCGCAAAGGCAGTGAAAACCAAGTGGCAGACCACTTGTCTCGCTTGGAGGAGGAGGGGAGGCCGCATGATGGCCTTGAAATCAATGACTCCTTCCCCGACGAGTAACTTCTAGCCATTTCAATGACCAAGATGCCATGATTCGCCGACTTAGCAAATTATCTTGTGAGTGGTAATGTACCGAATGAGTTCTCTTCAAACAAAAAGAAAGAAACTCAAATAGGATTGCCTTGACTACTATTGGGATGAACCGTACCTTTTTCGAATTTGTACTGATGGTGTCATTCAAAGATCTGTGCCAAAGAAGGAACAAGTGGAAATTCATGGTGCTTGCCACTCTTCACCATATGGTGGTCACCATGGTGGAGCGAGAACGGCGACGAAAGTGTAGAGTTGTGGATTCTATTGGCCTACTCTCTACAGAGATGCAAGTGATCTAGTCAAATGTTGTGATGAATGTCAAAGGGTCGGTGGGATTTCTAAGAAATATGAGATGCCCCTTACCACCATCTTGAAATTGACAGTTTTGATATGTGTGGGATTGATTTCATGGGACCGTTCGTAAGATCTTGTGGGAACACCTACATTTGGTAGCAGTGGACTATGTGTCAAAGTGGGTTGAGGTCGTTGCTCTACCCAACAACGAAGCTCGAAGTGTGGTGGCATTTTTGAAAAAGAACATCTTTACAAGATTCAGTACTCCAAGGACCTTTATAAGTGATGGGGGATCGCACTTTTGCAACAAAGCTTTTGATACATTAATCACTAAGTATGGTGTCACTCATAAAGTCACGACCCCCTATCACCCTCAAGCAAGCGGACAAGTGGAAGTCTCTAACTGGGCGATCAAGAGTATTTTGTCAAAGATAGTGAATGCCAACCGGACGGATTGGTCGAAGAAACTTGATGATGCTCTATGGGCCTATAGGACGGCTTACAAAACACCGATTGGGATGTATCCATACCGGTTGGTGTTCGTGAAAGCTTGTTACCTTCCGGTGAAACTTGATCACAAAGCTATGTGGGCATTAAAGAAGCTAAATCTTGAGTGGGATGTTGCCGCCAACTTAAGGGTGGCACAATTGAATGAACTTGATGAATTCCGGTACCATGCATATACAAGTTCTTCCTTATACAAGGAAAATATGAAGTACCTCCATGACAAGTACATTCAGAACGAGGAGTTAAAAGAAGGTGATCTTGTGCTATTGTTCAGTTCTCGGTTACGGATGTTTCCGGGAAAGTTGAAGTCTAAATGGAGTGGCTCGTTTGAGGTTGTGAGTGTGACACCCTTTAGTGCATTAGACTTGAAGAATAAAAATGATGAAGTGTTTAGAGTCAATGGTCACCAGGTGAAGCATTATTTGGGAAAAGTTGATGATGTCGTCGTGGTATTGATTCATTTCAAGTGATTGATGGTAATCTGTGTCATGCCGCGACATTAAATCAGGCGCTTTTTAGGAGGCAACCCATGTTTCATTTTATTTTTGTTTTTCTTCTTTTTTTAGATAGGTCTTGTTTTGTGCTAACTGGTTTTGAAGTATGTTGCAGGAATGAGTGTGCTTTATAAGAACTATGCTCACGAAAAATGCTAAGTGTGGAAAAAAGTGCTGATCGCACATTTATTGTGCAGTCTGCACAATCTTGATGGCCATAGCAGAAAGGAGTCTGCGGTCGCACAATTGATGGTGCGACTGCACAACTGGAGATCACAAAATTGCAAACTCTATGAAGTTTGAATTGTAGAGAAATGGCCGATCTGCGGCCGCACAAGGAATTATGCGGACCGCAATTACCCCTCCTGCCCACTGTTTTGTCTGCAACTGTTTTATAGTTTGTGTTCGAAATTTAACTGACTCATGTTGCTATGTATTGCAGACAATAGTTAGATCATGGGGACTAGGTGATACATCCAAGGGGAGGGGTGAACCCTCCCGAGGTCGAGGCAGGGGTGCCCTACCACTCTCCATGCAAAAAGTGATTAGTAAGAAGGCAACAATAGACCGAGATAGACAGCTGGAGCCCTCCGAATCAAGTTCATATGCCCCGTCTAGGGAAGCATCGGAGGGCAACTCAGTGAAAAGGAAGCATGTTGTGCTATCACAACCACATATTCCTCAGGACAGATACCGACTGAGAGATGAGCTTACCTCTTCTGAGAGTACTTCTGAGGGATCGGAAGGGAACAATCAGGCTATCAAGCCCTCATCTACTCATTCCCCCTCCGCACCAGTCACAGTTAATGATGATGATGATATTCCGGATGACGGTCGGGGGGTGATACCATAGTTACAGGCCTGAAGAGGTCAAAGAAGAAGGAAGTTTAGGAAGATAGGTTTGTGATCCTGACTGCATTTAACAGGTTCTGAGAGTAGTGGCCTCAGTGATCGCTCACACTTGAGCATTAGTTTCTTTTGAAAGACTTGGATAGGCACAATCCTAATGTGTTAAGACAATTTCGGGAAAGAAAATAGTGGAAGTGGTTCGGGAAAGGTGTATTGGATGCCAAGGAGTACTTAGTCCGGGAGTTATACGCTAATGTGGCACATATCAAGAAGGGTACTAAGGTGACCAAAGTGAGGAACCTGAAGGTCCGATTTGATGAGAGTACCCTGAACACTTATTTGGGGCTCGAGGATATGGAGCCGGTGCAGTATTTAGAGAAGTTCGCACTGGGCGATGCAGCTCGCCCTTGGCTAGCTGAGATACTAGCATCTCCAGGACCACCACCACCATGGATCACAGCATGGGTTCCCATTCTGCGGAACACCTTTAACTTTGAAGCAAAAGGGTGGCAAACATTTGTATGCAGTCGTATAGACCCAAGCCGGAATGAATACAATCTTCCAATTCCCTGGGCAATCTTAGTTGCATCTATCATGGCCGGGTATCCAATTAATGTGGGTGCCATCATGTCGGCCAACATGTCTCTGGTTGTCAGGCAGGGTGAAAGCTCATATCCGTATCCCAACACTATCACGGAGTATCTCACTGATGCGGGGGTGGAGCCCAAGAGCTTTGATACGAAGGTTAGGGCTAAGCAGCCCTTCTCCTGGTACTCTCTGAAGGACCCAAGGAACCCGAAGAACAGGGCTAAGTCGACTACTACTGTAGGCCAGTCTGATGAGCCATCGGTGGTAGTTGCAGATTCTGCTGCTATGCCTTCTACAACTTCCATACCTTCCACAACAGCCGGGCCTTCCACCGAGCCAGCCGCTATGACACCACCTCCATCTTAAGGGACATCAGCATCAGTATCAGTGCCTTCCTACTCCACTTATCCACTCACTGTACTGCGAGTCTCCCAGACACTGGCGAGTCTCAACAACTGGATAAAGACAGCTACTGCAAAGCTGTCTGACCTATCCAGTTGTCATGCCCCGAACTCAAGGAGCGTGACCGGCGCTCAACCGAGTAAACCCAGTCGAGCAAGCCTAATTTATATTATCCTCTCATCATTACTCATGCATGATTTACCATATCATAATAAGATCTTGACTTTCATATTAAATAAATTTGGCTCAATGGCTCATATTTTCTTTCTCGTGGTGGTTACACAGCTCTATAAATAGTTGTAAATATTGTGAACATAAATACATGACAGAACTCAAAACTTTAATTACATGACCCACAGTGTACATGGAGCTTTTATGACAATAGATACCTAAGTACATAAAATCAACTAGACTCGAATGCCCACTGGAATTGTAGCGGGCTCACCATAATTTGTGGTGCAAAGATCCCTACCAAAGATCCAAATCATCCTGTAGAAGTATACTTGCATCCATTAAAAGATGCAGCGCCCCCGGCAAAAGGGACGTGAGTACATGTGGAATAGTACTTGCATGTTAGGAAAACAAAACAACATATGAAATCATGGTAAATCAAAAAAGAGTCATATGAAGTACATCATTTTAAATTTCATTTAGGATTAACTGAGCCATATGAACTATGCATGGAATACATAATACAAAGTAATTGAAACAACATGTTCAAACAAGGCCAATAAAAAGGGCACGTAATGTCTGTGTTAACAATGCATCTCATTAGACCGTCCATATCCCTTTCTTATCTTACACCTATACATTTCATAGACCATCCTTAATGTTCACATGTCATATTAAAAACTTATGTATTTCATATACCATTTATAGGATTCCATAGACAATACACATGTGCGTCTCATGGACCGGTCAGAGGATACACATATACCATACAATACGTATGTGTGTTTCATAGACCGTTCACAGTGTTTACTTACACAATACACCTGTGCCTTTCATAGACCGTTCATAGTGTTTAGTTACACAATACTTGTGCATTTCATAGACCATCCACAAGATTTCATAACACAATATACTTATGCGTTTCATAGACCGTCCACAGGATTTCATAACACAATATACATATGCGTTTCATAGACCATCCACAGGATTTCATAACACAATATACCTATGCGTTTCATAGACCGTCCACAGGATTTCATAACACAATATACCTATGCGTTTCATAATCCGTCCACAGGATTTCATAATACAATATACCTATGCGTTTCATAGACCATCCACAGGATTTCATAACACAATATACTTATGCATTTCATAGACCGTCCATAGGGTTCATACACATATATACCTATGTGTTTCATAGACCGTCCATAGGGTTCATACACATCATTATGCATATAACCATATATAAACTCAAAGCGACATGATTAATATTACATTAAGGTCGTAAGTTCCCGGATCATTGGAGCACTCAGTGTTCATGCTCATCATGTAGAAACATAGCATATTACATTAGCACATACACGGTGAATCAATAAGTCAATTTCAATAGCACATGAGCCTAATTTCTTTTCTTAAGGTTCATCATCATTTAGCATATGACATCTCCCTTTCATCTTGTTATTCACTCACTTGACATATTGAGTTCATTAGCTAAGTTCATGATTCTTGAGGACTTAACATCGAAGTCATTTACATACATTATTTCAAAAACATATAACTATAGTTGAAACCATTGGGACATACAACACCTCATAATTCTCATTTAGGCAAACAATCATATTTCATGTTCATACTATCACTTCATTAGTACTTTCAATTACTTACAACATCATTATTTCATTGGTCCCCTTTTTGCCATACATATTATTCTTCATTCATGGTACGGTGGCCGTATCTTATATTCCATACTTTTATTTTCAAGCATCTTTATAGATTATTGACAACAAAGAATCACTAATCACAACTTTTAGTACGCCTATGAGCAATTAAGAGTCTTAGGCATATTGAGACTTCTTATATAATTTGGCATAATAGCTTTCACTTGAAACACTACTTGGAGTCATAACATTTTTATATCCAACTCATACTTTGAACACATTCCCGAAGGATAACATCATATGATAAGATCATCCGGAATACATTTTGAACATATACCTTTCAACACAAAGCTTATTTGGAATAGTTAATTTATAAAGGATAACTCGGGACTTACAAGAACATAATGAAATTCAATTCTAGGAAAGAAGTTTAGCCAACATACCTCGCTTTGAGCTTTCCTTAAATTACTACAACGTTTCGGAAATTCTAGCAATCCTAATCTATTTTGAGACATGACAAAATTGAACCATAATTAGGAAGATATTCATGGTTTCAGCTCATTTGAGCATTTTATCAAACACTAGGTGTGCATATTTGTCTACAAGGTTCTTCTACAATATTTCCTTCACTCCATAACCCAATCCTTACTTATTTAAGCTCAACAATCCTCCCACAAATCTTATTGGTACATGCATGTATAAATAATACTCTTACTCCTAAGAATCATACTCCTAATCAACGATCTTCTACCCAAATCTGAAATTAAAAACTAAGGTATGGAACCTACCTCTTAGATGAAGAACTAGAAGGATTTCTTGTTGGATTTCAAGTCTTGGACAAGATCTTGATGAACAAAGTACTTGAGATTCTTCATCTCTCTAGAACACTCTCACTTCTCTCTAAAAGTATCAGATTTTTTGCTCCAAAATGAGCTTCAAGGGTTATTTATCGAAGATGGTTCGGGTTATAAAGATAGAAAAATGGATACTCCGAAATTCCAGACTGGGCTACAGACTAGGCTAGGCACGCTCTGTAGCGAGCTATAGACCAGGCTGGGCACGCTCTGTAGCGAGCTATAGACCAGGCTAGGCACGCTCTATAGCATGGTCTAGTGCGCTACATACCTGGCTTCACGAGGGATATAGCACGGTCTAGCACGCTACAGACCTGGCTTCGCGAGGGTTATAGCACGGTTACATTCTTCCAGCCTTTGGGAATTTGATCATAACTTCTTGTAGGAGTGTCCAAATGATGAACAGTTTGAAGAGTTAGAAACTAGACTCAAAGGTCTTTAATTTAATAGGTATATCACCTCCTAAGTCATTATAGTTTGGTAGTAGCATGCGTTTGAAATAGGATCTTGTGCGAATTAAGACATCATTTCCACTTAATGTATCCAACTTATTCCACACGAATTCTTGCCATTCACAAAACTCCTTAGTATGTTTAAATATACCTTAAACATTTATTTTGTATTTCAAAATAATGTGGTTCTATCCCAGGGGTCTCCTTTAATAGTCAAACACGTTATTCCCAAATACCATTGGCGCACTTTAAAATCTTAAATCATTAGAAAAGTTTTAACAGGGCCTTACACCAGTGCTATTGCAGCACAGTCTTCATCCCTAGCACCCCAGGCTCCTCCGTCAGTGGAGGAAACATTGAAAAAGATATTGGATAATCAGAAGATCATCATGGATACCTTGGTGGCACATGGGGGAGCAGTAGAGGAGATAGGTAAATAGGTGAAGAAGATGAGAAAATCCCAGGCCTCGAGAAAATCAGTGGACAAGTTGAGACGTGAAGTGACCAAGATAGTAGCAGCTGCTGATCTTCCCTTTGACTTACTGATGGAGACAGATCCATTAGACCCAGCAGCACCATCAGTACCAGTGGCACCAGCTGGCGAGTCTGAGGACCCAGACCTCGCTGCCCACACGGCTGAGGCGGTGCTACAGATGTTCACCAACCCAGCTACTCCCCGAGCAGAGGATGATGAGATCCAGTTGGAGGAGCCTGAGGGATGTGATGCTGTTATGGAAATTGAGACCACATAGGGAGTCCTCGCTACTCTTTCCCTTCCTTCTTTTGATTTTTGTTAAGCATTGAGGATAATGCTTAATCTTATTCAGGAGGGTGGTCTATTTTGATTTGATATGACATTTGACATTGGCCTGTAATAACTGATAACATTCTCTTTTTATTTTTACTTTCATTATGTATATATTCTTCTCTCTATTGATGTATATATTCTCTTTTCCTTTCTCAGTTTGTATATTCATTTATGCTTTCAGCAGTTTACTTCATAGCTTTTTTATTTTATTTTCTCAGTAGTCAATGTTTTGTCTAATAGCTTCTTATTTACTTCAATAGCTTTTTTTTAATTAAGTTAAGCCTTTGGTTTTCTTAATACTACGGTTCTTTTCAACGGTGGTTTTTGTGTAAACCGGGTGACTTTTCCCAACGATGGATGGCGTGACAACCTTCTTAAGATATTGAGTCCGTTTTTGATGTTTAGGTAAGAACAGTAGTAATAATGAATAAGAGGACCTAATTAAGTCGAACTAGAAGAGTCAAGCATGCTTCACTTGGTACCAACACACTTAACTACATGCTTATGATTAAAA
>AWOL01S0077056.1:47228-80570 GCA_000715115.1 Nicotiana otophora | reverse complement strand
ATATTTTTCTCCTTTCGTATTCTTTTCTATTTCTCCCTTTGCAGAAACTTTAAAGATGCTTAAGTATCCATTTGAGGAAAAGGAAAGGAGTGGTGACACAAATAGCCTCTTAATATTAACAATAAATCTCCATAATGAACTTTATAAAACTTCTACTATGTAAAATTTCAATAATTAAATATTTTTAATGGACTCATAAGTTCATGCGAGAAGTGTTCATTTTGGGAAAGAAATTTTTGTCACCATTTTTTACTTATTGAGACTGCTCTTTGATTCTTTGAAGCAAAAGTCAAGCTTCACTTTTATTTGTAATTTCTCCTCCCACCCGCCAAAAGAAGAAAATTAGAAAGATGCCAATGGGCCTTTTGATAATGATCTCCTTTTCTTTTTTACTAATAATCAGTCAAGTATATTGTATTGCTATATTTGATTGATCTTAACTTTTTTGGCCAATTTTAAAGCTCTTTAGATATTCGTCTATCAATGGCAATTAAACTTGTCCATTGCTTAGTTTGGAATAGTTCTATGAACTATATTCACTACTCTGTACTTCACTGTGAATGGAGCATTCACTTTCATTCCAAGTGATGAAGGTTATAACATAATTCAGGCCAGGCTCTTTGTCTTGATTAGATTGGTCACCTTTGTTTTGTTATCAATTTACTCCAATTTGCTAAAGAATAAAAAATTGTACCCAAATGTTAATCTGGTTTATAGCTCATAAGCTCTTCATCAAGAATATGGTTGTTCATGTATTATTATCATTTTAACATATGATTGGCGTGGATGTCCGTTTTAGGAACATCAATGTTGGTATTATTACCTATATATTCATGTCGTGAAATAGAGTTCCATGTAGCTAGATATTGAATCAACACATGTTATCTTTTCTTATTGTTCTTCACCTAACAGTTTTTCATATAATTTTCTTGGAATATACTTTATGTTTGTATTTCATGTACATGTTTTATCTGAAAGTACAAATGGTGGATTGATTTACCATCTTTACATATTTGGTAGAGACTAATTCACTTGGCCACTTAGTTAGTGCTTGATAGTTTGGTTTGTTCTACTTTTAGTTCAATACATGAAACACTCGAGGATGATAAGATGTGTATTTGTAAATGGAATGTGCAATTATATTCATATATATTCTATCTTTTAACATATATCATGTACTATGAGCGTGTTGCTGTGTGACTACTTTTGACGTTTTTCTTTTTTGGCAGGTTAAACTACCCAGCAGAACTAAGAGCAAAATTCACTTGCCATGTTACAGATGACTAAAGCCTCTCCTCCAACACTTAAATTGGTAATGGCAATGAACTATATATCTTGATACATCTTTTAATTCATTCGATCTCTCAACAGACTGCTCCCTATATATTTATGTTTATCTTTCTTGAAACAGTCAGTGTTGAGTGTGCCTATATTGTGTTTAGTTTTATTTATTTCATTATAAGTTGTAGTTATCCACATACTTCAATTGATTCTAACATGCCAGTAGAAAGAGTTCTTTTATAATGTATGTTGTCTTTATTTTTCCTTTTTTGCAAGCTATCTATTTAATTATTAATTTCAAATTAGTTTTATTTCAATCAAAACCTTGATGTGTTATGTTGTAATGATGTATTTTTTTATGATTACATTTGTGCATGTTCAGTGTCTTGATTATAAGAAGTTTAATTTATTTAGGGGCTAAATTTTATCTCTATCATACCATTTCGCTGATGGATGATTAATGCATTACTTCTTTGTCAGTTTTTCTTAAGTAATGGACTTTAAATTAAACGGTTAATAAAGAAGTTATTACTTTGCAGGAGGTTTCTGGTATTTTTATCGTACTACAGATTTTTAAAAATCTCCTAAAGTTATGACATTCTTACCCTGATCAACCAGTTCAAGCAAGGCATTTATAAAGACCAAGTAACAATCAAAGCATAGAATTTGGACAAAGATGTATGAGGGAGTTGAATCACCTATTTATATGTTCTTATCTATGGTATCTTAGTCATGCATTTATTGTAGCTACTACTAGCAGAAAATGTTTCAGCAACCAAGTCATAAACAAGTTAGTGCCTTTTGACTGTCATTTTGTATGGTTAGTAGGTAGTCTTTTATATTTGTTGCTATTTACTAAAGATGTAACTTGTGTTTTTGTGTTTTTGAAATCATGGTTGTTCTAAGGTGTGTGTTCCTATTTAAGGTTTAAATAATAGATTCTCTAAAGGTTAGAAACAATCCTTAAACCATATCAGCATTCTAAATGTTGGGCCCGTGCTATGTACGGGCAAGGCTCATCTAGTTGAGGGAAATATACTCTATACAAATGCTCCAGTATTAAAACTTATCTTAGTAATTAAGACAAATTCTTAGCTTAATCAAGTTAAAGTGCACATCTAGGAAGAAAAAATCACACTCTGCAATTTTCTAGCACATGAGAGTTCTTTGAGGGNAAAAAAATCTTAAATTAACAGATTGTAGTTCCAAAATAAGACATGCTTTTATTAGTAGTTTAGAGAGGCTTGTTTTCTGTTCCACATAACTAATATTGAGGGAAATATACTCTATACAAATGCTCCAGTATTAAAACTTATCTTAGTAATTAAGACAAATTCTTAGCTTAATCAAGTTAAAGTGCACATCTAGGAAGAAAAAATCACACTCTGCAATTTTCTAGCACATGAGAGTTCTTTGAGGGAGTCACCTATTTATCATACCTGAAATTATTTCACTTAAATCCTTTTTACTTTTATGAGGCAAATGGAGTAGAACAACATTGAAACATGATTAATAAGAAAGTGCAATACTTGCTCTCTTTTTTTTCTTTTTTTTTTTTACTTTTATGAGGCAAATAGAGTAAAATGAGATACTTATATTAAAATGCAGCACGAAGTTATCCATACAGCAGTCATGAAAGTTAAGATAAGCAAACAAAGTAAAATGAGATACTTGTATTAAAATACAACACGAAGTTATCCATACATCAGTCATGAAAGTTAAGATAACCGATACATAATATGTTAATAATACATTCTTGCTATTCACAGAAGTAAGCAAAGGGTGGAAAGATAACCAAATGGACAAGTTCAAGATGCATATCTATATTTTGCCTCTAGGTAAGCCAGAATTATCTCCACTCTAATAGAGAAGGTAAAACTTGAAGCAAAAACACTAATGCAAATATAGAGTAATGAAACTATAGTAATCAAAGTATGAATTTAAGATGAAGACCATGAAGCTAATAGCTATTTCAGTGCTATCAGCAGTTGTCAATCATTGAGATATTTTTGTCCCTTTTATTTAGCTTCTATAGACATTTATTTTAATTATATATTTTTCTATAAGTTAGGTTCTACAATTGTTATTCACGACATGTCACCAAATTCTCACAAATCTCAAATCAATGTTCAATCACTAAACAACTACTACTAAATATTAAGATCATTTTAGATGTACATATATTAATGAATTATTAATGATCTTTTATGTGCTTCCACATATATTTCTCTTTGAAACGTGAATTTCTCATTTTTTTGGGCTTTTTTAGATTGAAAGATTCATCTCAGATACAAAATTTAGTTAACAAAGAAGATCTTCAATTAGTTCTGATCCACAAAATATAAAGCAAATTAAATAGAAGGGTATTGCATAGAGTTCAAAACAAGCAAATATAACATTTGTTTCCCTGAAAATTCCATTCATCCTTCAGCCCTGAAGTCCCTTGAACTGCAGCAATTTCTCAATCAAAGAGAAGACTTGTTTGGGGATTGAGATATAACTGTTATTGTTCTCACTAAAGTGGGAAAATGGACCATGATCAATGAAAGAGTTGTAGAGCTTCAAGTGGTTGCTAGGACAAATGTATAATCAATACTCCTGAAAGCAGGTTCAGCTCCAGTTAATTTAATTGTTTAACCAACGGCGCACAATGCTATACCGAGATGAGCATATATAATGATTGGCAAACAATTTCAGAATATGCACTGAAGAAATATCGGTCTTGCAAAATGTACACGGCAATCATTTTTTATTCCTTCGCGCAACGAAACTTGAAAGAAAAATGCTTTCTCTTGTTGCTCAATACAATTGATCTGGAGTTACTGATAATAAATAAAGAGAGATGCTCTTATTTTTATTTAGAAAAATAAAGCAAACTAATAGAACTCCTAATCCTTCAATTCATTAGGGAAAAAACTTATAGGAAATCAAATTCAACAATCACAACCACAAATTAGAAAATGGACTCTATGGTAAAATCACAAATGTAAAATCCTAAGTCAAAATCATAAAACTCATAGAAGCACATATTCCCAAAGAAGAAAAACAAAAAGGAACCCGCATTCGTAAATGAGGCAAAATGACAAATACGCACGAAATATGCATCACAAACAAGCGATAGTTAGAGTTCCTTTTCGTTCCGTCACTCTATAGATATAGAGGCACACAAATTTTACTTATTCTCAAATTTCAACTATGCATAGTTTTTGCTATACGTGCAATAGAAATTGTCAATCTGCAGGAAGTCTAAAGGCACACAACAGATGTCTGAAAAGAGATTGTAAAATCAACTGTGGATTTTGCCATACAAAATTCAAAACAAAAGTTCTACTCCAAGAGCACAAAAAGAAATATCAGCATGTATGTCGATATTATTTTTTTGCTTTTGCTTTGAATTTAAAATTGCAGAATTCGTAGTTCAATATGCAATCTTTGTGTAGACGTTTAATGTGAGATTTCAATCCTTCTAAACTATGCCAGTTTCGATTACAAGTAAAGCAGTAAGTGGGCATACTAAAATTGAGAATGAAATTATTGTTAGTGAAATTTATGTGCATGGTATATATTAATAGTGGTGGAGTGACGTGAACCGAAAAGTTCAAATTCACCGCCTGTTTTTTCATGTCATAAGAGAAAAGTGAGCCTAGTAAAATTCGTTCATTTTGCTTTTTTCTGTTTGATTTCTTTATCAATAAGATACACTAAATTCAAACTATTAGTTTGATAAAATTAGTGTCTTAACCCAAACTTTAATATAAGTGGTAGAATTTATACAATAAGATTTGTACATATTTTATTTGAACTAATTTTTAACGATGTTGTTTGAGCCATCTTAAACACATCTCTGTCATTCACAAAAACTTATATAATGTTTTAAGAAATTTCAAGGGTTACGTAATATTTTTTTAAATTGCCATCACATAGTAATTTTAATTTTTACCACTAAATATGATATCAAAAATATTATCATACGTTTTGAATAGTTAAAATCTTCTTTTTAAGTAAAAATATATGTAACGACGATTTGGTATGGTTGAATCATTACCTTATCTTTTTCTCTCATCTTGCCCTTCATTATTATTAAATAATTTTAGTTTATCCTTTACCATACCTTTTTATATAATAATTTCACCTTGTATCATAATTTTTCTTTATAATATTACAAGTTTATTCTTCATATTGTCAGTGCGTTATATCATGAAACGACGGCAAACGATACATTATATCCAAACATTGTATACTTCAATGATACATTACAATACAATACAATACAATATGATATGATATGATACATTATGAAATGATACGTCACAACCAGAAGTTGTTAGCGTCCTTACGCCAGCTTTGTCTAGGACTTTCAGTATCAATTGCTTTACCCCCCAAGTAGAAAACTAGGGTCTTGTTTTAGAATGAAATATCATTATCAATATTTTTATTTAATTTGTTCTCTTTTAGTTTTTTTTTCCTTCCTTTTTTGCTTGGCTCTAAATAAGCACATCTTTTAAAAAATAATAAGGAAATTTACCCAAACTGTTAGTCTATAAACTTTTCCAATCAAAAATAGTTCAAAACAAAATATCTACCAAAAAAGGCCCAGATGTTATTTTAAGCCCAAATAATTTCAATTAATATCAGTCTTTTTTGTATTTGTTATTTTTGTTTTACAGACTTTAAAAAGGGACTGTTCTCTCTATTCTCTAAGTTTCTCTCTCTCTCTCTCTCTCTCTCTCTCTATCTCTCTGCATTTGTTTGCTAAATTGAACCAAAATTATTGAAATTGACGATAAAACAAGACACATTTGCATGATTTTTGTCTGATTCCATGTAATTTGTACTAGAAAATCTCTTATTTTGTATATTTTTTCCGGATTGCATGTGTTTTTGTAGAAGTGATGTTGATTTTTTAGGCTTTTGTGACTGAATTGTTTAGTTAGAGTTCATTGTAGGTAGCTGTTATAGATGATTTTGTAGTTTTGGTTGAGTTATGTATCAATTTCTTCACAAAATTCTATAACCGTTTGTTCATATGATTATTTTGTTTTTTAAAATTATCTCATTCAATCTAGTTTCAATTGTGAACAGAGCAATGTGAGAATACAAACTTGTTTGATGAGTTTATCTCCTTATTCAAAGCCGAAGCAACATGAGAAGAGAAAGTAAGTCGATGAGTCTCCTCATTTAACCCCGATTTTAGTTGAAAAATCGATTGAGGGACGAATTATGCAAAGACAAAATCGTTCCGACAGTGTTAAAGTGTTAGAATCTCGAAAGGATGTTGTTGGACAATCATAGAAAAAGAAGAGCAAAAGAGTTAGAGTGGATGATGTTGAAGGTAAGAGAAAATGTGTCGTGGAGGACGAAGTGAATTTGGGTGTCAAACCAAAAAAGAGTAAGGTTCAGAAGGCAGAAAAAGTTAAAATTCCTGACAAAGTTTGTAAGGTACATACAAGGAAGCTTTATATTCCAGTTGGTAAGCCTTTTTCTTGTTACCCATTGGACATCATACACTAATGTGGACATCGTATCAGTTTTACAGTTAAAGTTGACTGATGTCCAGCTTCGGATGTTTAGAGAAAGCTGTTTTGGCTATTTTTTTGATTTACCTCGAGTTGCTATCCAGGCACAACTGATTATTCTTTAATATTTAGGAGTTGGTTCAAGATAAGTATGATCAATTTTATGTGAAATTAAATAACAAATATATTTTATGTTTTGGTCTTCGGGAGTTTAGTGTTGTAAGTGATTTATACTGTTGTGGCAATGAACATGCTGAGGGTAACTTCAGTGGACCCAATAGGTTGGTGGATACTTATTTTTCTGGTTTTGAAGCGGTGTCAAAGAAGTCGCTTATTGATTGTTTTGAGAATAAAAAATGGCAGTCTCATGAAGATGCAGTTAAGATTGCAATTATTTATTTCATAAACACATGTTTAATATTCACCCATGCTCAGAAGACATTTATAAGTAAACATGATTTTCATCTTGTCGAGAGTGGTGAGTATGTGTCCTTTTCCTAGGGTAAGATTGTATTTCGAACTTTAATGAAGTCGGTGAGGGACAGGTTGAGGGGAAAGTTTGAGTTTTATAGGATTGGTGAATTTCCTCTTGCACTACAGGTGTGGTTCTATGAATGTTGCACTGTAGTGAATAAAAATTTTGTTTCGCGTTGGAGATCATACACCACACATATTGAATTGGAAAATGACACACAGGGAACATATGACGGCGTGAGGACTTCTCTACTGGTTTCTTCAACAACACAGGGAATAAGGTTCTAGCTTTTATATATTGATGGGTTATACATACATGATATATATGTGATACATCAAATATACAGTTTATATACATTTTTGATACATCTAGGACTGAACCACTTTTTGTTACATTTGTAGTTTAAAAATATATTTCTCCTACAACTAAAGAGATAAGGAGATTTACTTTGCCTGTTGAAGTTAACAATGAGTATCAGAAATATTTGACATCACGTAACAAGGAAAAATTTCCTATTGATAATAGAGATGATTTTGCCACGCCACCCCCGAAACAGATTAAGGAGCATGTCCCATCAAAAAAGGCGTCGAGTGTCCAACATGTTGATTATGATCTTGAGTTGCAGAACTTGAAGGATGATATTAAACAAGTTTGTATTATATTACTTTTCTTTGAAAGTTTTATTAAAAATGTATATTCAAAGTTTATTATTTTTCTTATTTGTTTCCTTTTGTAACTCCATAAGCAGTTAAAGTCCTTCATAGAATATGTTTCTCATAAATTCAATGAAATCTTTGAGTTGATAAATTCAGAGGTATGTGTTTCTTTCGCATTGTGTATTTTCTTTTATTTTTTAGTTAACTTACTATATCTTTTTTTTAAATCTTGGTGAAAGCGAAAACAAACATGGTCCACATCCAGAGGAAGACACCAGTGATCGTCAGGAAAATAATAATGTTTTGAGCAATATGGAGTTCGGTTGCAATAAAGATGTTGACGTGGATGGTTGTAGGGTGTGTTTAGTTGTGCATTCTGCCTTTTTCCTTTTTCTTTCTTTGTTGTTTTTTATAATTTGATTCTTTCTTTTTAAAATAGGTCGGTGGAAGTTAAGGCAAAGATGTTCCACATTTTAAAAGAGATACCGGTGCGCATCATCCTAACAACTTTGTACTCGATGAAGCAGATCAGTTAGGCGTCAATATCATGGAAGAACCTTCTGGTGGTGTCCCTATCATGTTCGTTGTTAAAGTAACTTTCACACTAGATGGAGTGCATGCTGGCACTATTGGTGAGATTGCAGATGAGGTGGCAGGGGAGATGGAGGAAGAATATGAGAAAGAAGAGGTTCTCGAATCACAGACTAGCATTGTTAGTGTGACTTCAACTGTTGATGAGGCGGCATGGGAGAAGAAGGAACAATCTAAAAAGAAGTTCCCGAATCTCAGATTGTTATGTACTAGCCTGAATTACCTCATGAAGTTTCACTGAAAATGGAAAAAAGAAAGAGATGTCCTGCAAAGGTCGTGCAGTCTCTGTACATTACTGTATTTGATTCAAGATCTAGTGGTGGTGTTGTACATTACTTTTAGTTTTATATTTTAATATATTGTCATTTGTAGCATTATTTTATATCAAATCATTGTATCTCTTTTGTGTATATCTGTTACCAGGAATGAAATTTATCCGAACTATGTTAGTGAACTGAAGCTTTGTCACGACCCATTTTTCCCTCCGTATGACGTTGTGACGGCACCTAGTCTCTATCACTAGGTAAGCCTAATATTTGCGGAATAATAAAATAAAAATATAAATTAAACAACTAACTGTTCAAAATACACAGTAAGCCCAAAATCCGGAATATCGTGAATCACAAACTACAGAAGAAAAATCTAGAGTTTCTACATATTAGAGTCTATCAAAAGAAAAATACAGAAGATAATGGACATTGGTAAGAGTAGAAGGGGACTCCGAAGTCTGCGGACGCGAAAGATATACCTCGAAGTCTCCAAAGGTGTCACGGCTCACTAATAGTGCGGCTGATAAGGAGCACATGTATCTGCACACGGAAAATATGTGCAGAAGAGTAGTATGAGTACACCACAATCAGTACCCAGTTAGTGCCAATCCTAACCTCGGTAGAGTAGTGACGAGGTCAGGTCCGGGCCCTACTGTAATATGATAATAAAGCAAGGCAAAAATAAAATATCGCAGTAAGAATAAAGACTGAAATTTAACAAGAAAGAATTCATAGAAGGTAACAACTCAATACACAGAGATAACAACAGGGGATCTCCCGAGATACCGTCTCGTAGTCCCAAACGTAAAAGTGTAGGGGGATCTCCCGGAATACCGTTTCGTAGTCCCAAAGTAAATATGCAAGGCAGGGGGATCTCCCAGAATACCGTTTCGTAGTCCCAAAGTAAATATGAAGTACATGGGGATCTCCCAGAATACCATTCTGTAGTCCCAAAGTAAATATGCAGTACAGAGGGATCTCCCGAAATACCGTTCCGTAGTCCCAAAGTAAATATGCAGTATAAGGGTATCTCCCAGAATACCGTTCCGTAGTCCCAAAGTAAATATGCAGCACAAAAATAGAAATACAACTACATCATGAAATCTTATGATTTTGACTAAGTACCAGTCAAGGAAGAAGCAGGAAATTCATTAAGCATGCTGCACAGAGTTTACATAAGCAATTAAGACACGTAGACATGCTGTATTAGACTAAACAGGATAACTACACATATTGGAATAACTCAATTAAGAATGAAAATAGATTAATACTCATTAAAATGGTATAACTCAAAATTAAAGGAAAACAGGTTGCTGCTTAGTAAGAAAATTGGAGTTTTCCACAACTAGCCCGTGTACGTACTCGTTACGTTACGTACACGACGCTCACATATCACAATAGTTCCAAATCATCAGGGAATTTCCCCTACACAAAGTTAGACAAGCCACTTACCTCGAACCAAGCTCAATCAATCGGTAACAATGCCTTTTCCACGAATATCCAACTCCGAATGGCCCAAATCTAGCCAAAAAAATTACATATCATAAATACAACTATAATAGACCAATCTAATTAATGAAATCAAGATTTTAATAAAAATTTCGAAATCCTTCCTAAAACGTTGACTCGGGCCCACGTCTCGAAATCAGATAAAAGTCACAAAATCCGAAAGCCCATTCACTCACGAGTCTAACCATATCAAATTCACTCAAATCCGATACCAAAAACTCGATCAAAACACCAAAATTTGGTCTAAGAACGTTTCTCAATTTTTTCAATTTTCACCCCAAATTCGAAATTAAATGATAAAATTAATGATAGATTAGTGGGTTATAGCCATAAAGGAGTTAGAAATCATTACCCAATGACTCCCTCTGAAAATCTCTCGAAATGTCGTCTTCTACCGAGCTCCCAATTCAATTTTGTGATATGAACTCAAAACCCTCATTTGTGAACTTGAAATTCTGCCCATGTATGCCATTCTTCGCGAATGCGGTCAAAGCCTCGCGTTCGCGAAGCACAAGCTGCTTCAAACCTAAAATATACTCATCGCGAACGCGATAAACTAGTTGCGAACGCGATAAACTAGTCGCGAACGCGAAGCTCAACTAGCCTGACCTTACGCGAACGCGGGACACTCATCGCGAACGCATAGGCTATCATGCATGGAACCCATCTGACTGTTGACTCTACGCGAACGCGTAGCCTTAGTGTTCCATACCTTCATGAACGCGGGAACGACATCGTGAAAGTGAAGAACAACCTCAGCTGCCTTTCCAAGATGCTCTACGCGATCACGAGACATCTCTTGCGAACGCGATGAAGGATTGTCTGCAACAAAAACACCAGAAATCTGCTATCTTTCAAGTCCAAAAACTAGTCCGTTAAGCACCCGAAACTCACCTGAGGCCCCCAATACCTCAACCAAACATACCAACCAATCCTAAAACACCATACAAACTTAGTCGAGCCCTCAAACCACATCAATCAACGCTAAAATCACAAATCATCCTCCGATTCAAACTTAAAGAACTTGAAACTTCTAAATTCTACAACCGATACCGAAACCAACCAAACCACATCCGATTGACCCCAAATTTTGCACACAAGTCATATTCAACCTTACGGACCTACTCCAACTTTCGAAATCATAATCCGACTCCGATATCAAAAATTCCACTACCGGTCAAAATCTCCAAAAAATCGGCTTTCGCCATTTCAAGCTTAAATAAGCTACGGACCTCCAAAACACAATTCAGACGCGCCCCTAAGTCAAAAATCACCTAACGAAGCTAACAGAACCAACAGAATTCCAATTTGGAGTCGTCTTCACACAGTTCCAACAACGGTCCAAATCCTAAGGCTTAAACCTCCATTTAACGACTAAGTGTCCCAAAATACTCCAAAAACCATAAATAGATATGGGAGAAGCAGTAAATAGGGGATCGAGGCTATTACTCTCAAAACGACCGGTCGGGTCGTTACATCATCCCCCTCTTAAAACAATCGTTTGTCCTCGAACAAGCATAGAGACATACCTGAAGTGGTGAAAATATGAGGATAACGGCTGCGCATATCCTGCTCGGTCTCCCAAGTTGCCTCCTCAACCGGCTGGCCCCGTCACTAAACCTTTACTCATGCAATGTTCTTTGACCTCGGCTTCCGAACCTGCCTGTCCAAAATAGCCACTAGCTCCTCAACATAGGATAGATCCTTGTCTAACTGGACTGAGCTGAAATCCAACACATGAGACGGATTGCCGTGATACCTCCGAAGCATCGAAACATGAAATACCGGATGAACTCCTGCTAGGCTGGGAGGTAAGGCAAGCTCATAAGCGACCTCCACAACTTGCCGCAACACCTCAAAGGGGCCAATAAACCTTGGGCTCATCTTTTCCCTCTTTCCAAACCTCATACCACCCTTCATAGGCGAAACCCAAAGCATGACCCATTCTCCAACCATGAATGCAACATCGCGAACCTTCCGGTCCGCATAGATCTTCTACCTGTATCGGGTTGTGTGAAGTGTGTCCTGAATCACCTTCACCTTCTCCAAGACATCCTGAACCAAGTCCGTACCCAATAATCTGGCCTTGCTCGGCTCAAACCATCCCACTGGGGACCGACGCCACCTACCATACAGAGCCTCATACGGTGCCATTTGAATGTTGGACTGATAACTGTTGTTGTAGGCAAACTCCGCAAGTGGCAAAAACTGGTCCCAAGCACCCCCAAAATCTATCACACAAGCACGGAGCATATCCTCCAATATCTGAATAGTGCGCTCGGATTGTCCATCCGTCTGAGGGTGAAATGCTGTGCTCAACTCAAACCGAGTACCCAACTCATGCTGTACAACTCTCCAGAACTGTGATATAAACTGCGTACCTCGATCAGAGATAATAGATACCGGTACGCCATGAAGCCTGGTGATCTCACGGATGTAGATTCGAGCTAGCTACTCGGAAGAATAGGTAGTCATCACATGAATGAAATAAGCTGACTTGATCAACCTATCTACAATCAGCCAAACTGCATCAAACTTTCGTTGAGTCCGTGGGAGTCCAACAATGAAATCCATAGTGATCTGCTCCCATTTCCACTCCGAAATCTCTAACTTCTGAAGCAATCCACCTGGCCGCCGATGCTCATACTTTACCTGCTGGCAATTCAGACACCGAGCTACATATTCTACTATGTCCTTCTTCATTCTCCTCCACCAGTAATGCTATCTCAAGTACTGATACATCTTTGCGGCACCTAGATGAATGGAGTACCGCAAACTGTGAGCCTCCTGGAGAATCAACTCATGCAAACCGTCCACATTAGGCACGCATAGCCTGCCCTGCATCCTCAATGCACCATCATCCCCAATAGTGACCTCCTTAGCATCACTGTGCTGGACCGTGTCCTTAAGGACAAGAAGATGGGGGTCATCATACTGACGCTCCCTGATACGATCATAAAGAGAAGACCGAGAGACCACACAAGCCAATACTTGACTTGGCTCAGAAATATCCAATCTCACAAACTGGCTGGCTAAGGCCTGAACATCCAACACCAATGGCCTCTCTGCTGCTGGTAGATATGCTAAACACCCCAAAATCTCTACCCGGTGACTTAAAGCATCCGCCACCATATTGGCCTTCCCCAGATGGTACAAAATAGTGATATCATAGTCCTTAAGTAGCTCCAACCACCTCCGCTGACGCAAGTTAAGATCTTTTTTCTTGAACAGATGCTGCAAAGTCCGATGATCGATGTAAATCTCACAAGGAACACCGTACAAATACCTCCAAATCTTTAAGGCATGAATAATAGCTGCTAGCTCAAGGTCGTGGGCAGGATAGTTCTTTTTGTGTACCTTCAGTTGTCTGGATGCGTAGGCAATCACCCTACGGTCTTGCATCAACGCCGCTCCGAGGCCAACTCGTGATGCATCATAATAAACTGTATAAGGCCCCAAACCTGAAGGCAATGCAAATACTGAGGCTATAGTCAAAGTTGTCTTGAGTTTTTGAAAGCTCTCCTTACACTCCTCTGTCCACCTGAACGGAGCACCCTTCTGGGTCAGCCTGGTCATAGGCGCTGCAATAGATGAAAATTCCTCAACAAACCGACGGTAATACCCCGCCAAACCAAGGAAACTCTGAATCTCCGTAGGTGAGGACGGTCTGGGCCAACTCTGCACTGCTTCAATCTTCTTCGGATCCACCTGGATCCCATCACTTGATATTATATGACCCAAGAATGCCACTGAGTCTAGTCAAAACTCACACTCTGCAAATTTTGCATATAACTTCTTTTCTCCCAAGGTCTGAAGCGCAGTCCTCAGGTGCTGCTCATGATCTTCCCGAGTCTGGGAGTATACAAGAATGTCGTCAATAAACACAATGACGAATGAGTCAAGATAAGATCGGAACACACTGTGCATCAAGTGCATAAAAGCTGTTGGGGCATTGATCAGCCCAAAAGACATCACAAGGAACTCGTAGTGACCATATCGAGTCCGAAATGTAGTCTTCGGAATATCTGGCTCCCGAATCTTCAACTGATGATAGTCGGAACGTAAATCAATCTTGGAAAACACCCTGGCACCCTGTAACTGATCAAATAAGTCATCAATACGAGGCAAATGATATATGTTCTTCACCGTGACTTTGTTAAACTGGCGATAATCAATACACATCCGCATAGAACCATCCTTCTTCGTCACAAATAAGACAAGAGCACCCCCAAGGTGACACACTGGCCGAATGAACCCCTTATCAATCAATTCCTGTAACTGCTCCTTTAACTCAGGAGGAGCCATACGATATGGAGGAATAGAGATGGGCTGAGTGCCCAGCAACAATTCAATGCCAAAATCAATATCTCTGTCGGGCGGTATGCCCAGAAGATCAACTGGAAACACATCTGGAAAATCCCTCACTACTGAGACTGACTCAACTGTAGGGGTATCAATACTAACATCTCGCACATAAGCTAAATACGCGTCACACCCCTTCTCAACCATTCGTTGAGCTTTAAGAAATGAAATAAATCTGCTGGGAGTATACTCTAAGGTACCTCTCCACTCTAATCGCGGTAATCCTGGCATAGCCAGCGTCACGGTTTTGGCGTGACAATCAAGAATAGCATAATGGGGTGACAACCAGTCCATGCCCAAAATAATATCAAAGTCCACTATGTTGAGCAATAATAAATCGGCTCTGGTCTCAAAACCACTAAAAGCAATCAAACACGGCCGATATACGTGGTCCACAACAAGAGAATCTCCCGCAGGAGTAGACACATAAATAAGGAAACTCAAAGAATCCCGAGACACGCCCAAATACGGGGCAAAATAAGAGGACACATAAGAATATGTAGAGCCTGGGTCAAATAATACGGACGCATCTCTATGACAGACTGGAACAATACCTGTAATGAAAGAGTCAGAAGCAACTGCCTCTGTACGAGCTGGAAGAGCATAATACCTGGCCTGGCCTCCCCCTCTAGGGCAACCTTGACATCCCCGACCTCCACCTCGAGCTGGCTGAGCAGGTGGGGCGGTAGCTGGTGCTGGAATCATAGCCTGAGGACCCGATGGAGCACGCTGTGGCTGAGAAGTATGTGGAGGTGCACCCCTCCTAAATCTAGGGCAATCCCTCACCATATGGTGAGTGTCGCCACATTCAAAACAAGCTCTGGGAGGGCGTGGCTACTATGGCTGGTTCGGGCCAGATTTGCTAGACTGGCCACTAGGAACACCCCGTTCGGGAGGCAAACTAGATACCGGTGGCGCATAATAAGGCTCTTGGGGCCTAGAAGGGGTTGGAACACCACTGGCGGCTAGAAGAGCTGAATGAACAGGGCGACTCACATAACCCCTACCATGACGAGCTGCTGAGGCAGGAGCACCAGAATAATAACCAATCTCTCGAGACCACTTGGCCTCTCTCTCCTCTCTGGCTCGGGCAAGCATGCCCTCCAATCTCCTGGTAATACTCACAACCTGCTGATAAGAAATATCCATCTCCAACTCCCTGGCCATACTAATCCGGATGCTGGGGTGGAGTCCCTCAATAAACCATCGAACCCTTTCTCGAACTGTGGCAACCAAGGCTGGTGCATGTCGGGCCAAATCACTGAAGCGAACTGCATACTCTGACACAATCATAGTACCCTGGTGCAGCTGCTCAAACTCTGTGCGCCATGAGTCCCTGAGGCTCTGAGGGACATACTCTCTCAAAAACATGTCCGAGAACTGAGTCCATGTAAGTGAAGTTGCCTCATTCGGACTACTCAGCTCATAAGCACGCCACCACTGTTAGGCTGCTCCTCTAAGCTGGAATCTAGTAAAAGAAACCCTGCTCGTCTTCGCTACGCCCATAGTATAGAGAATACGATGACACTCCTCGAGAAAACCCTGAGCATCATCTGTATCCAATCCGCTGAAGGTAGGTGGGTGGTACTTCTTGTACCTCTCAAGTCTGAGCTGCTCCACCTCAGAAGCTACTGCCCTAACCTCGGGCTGAGCTGGAGCTACCGGCTGCATTGGTACAATCTCTGGAACCTGGTCGACTTGAACCCGCTGCTCTAGAGTACCGGCGACGAGAGTCTGTACTAGGGGTGTTCGTCGGTCGGTACGGTATGGTATTTAGATATTTCGGTTCGGTATTTTCGGTATTCGGTTTCGTAAAATGCTATACCAATACCGTACCTAATTAAATTCAGGATGGTTCAGTTTTTCTTTTTTCGAGTTCGGTTTATTCGGTTCGGTAACTTCAGTTTATTCGGTTTAAATACTAACTAGTGTATAGAGTCGTAGACGTTAATATTCTTAATTAAAGTACTCAAAAGTACAAAACTAAAAATGTATGTTGACAAAAGTTTTGTCCAAAACCAACATATACCAACCTAGAGAGAGAAACTTAGAGAAATGTCTTGTTACTTGCTTAGAGTTAATTGATGAACTTAGAGAATAAAGGAAAGTAAAATTTTAGATTTTTTATACTTATGTTATAATTAATAAAATGTGTATTGTGTAATATAATATATATTTCGGTATAGTATCGGTATTTTATTTTAAAATACCAAATACCATACCTAATACCAATTTTTTTTAAACTTAAACTGAATACCATGCCGAATACCAAAATATCGACTACCGAATACCAAAATTTTCGATTTCGGTACGATAATTCAATATTTATCAAATTATGCACAGCCTTATTCTATGCTTCTCCCCCGGCTTGAGATGTGGCAGGAGCAAGTGGGATCAATCCAGCCTAAGCTAAGGTGCTGAACATGCTCAGAAACTGGGCTAGAGTCTCCTGGAGGGCTAGTGCAGAAACAAGTATCTCACGTGTCTGCCCTCTAGCTAGAGCTACTAGGGGCTCCTCTGTAGCAGCTTATGTGGGTGCCCTGGCTGCACCACGTGGACGTCCTCAGCCTCTACCCCGGCCCCAACTTCTCGCGGCTCTAGCAAGGGGTGCGGGTGCCTGGTCATCAGATCCGCTTGTACGTGTCCTTACCATCTGTGAGAATAGAATACAGAAGTTCAGAATTTGTTTTTTAAGTCAATAATTTTTCGCACGACAAGGAATCAAAGAAGTGAAATTTTTTCTAACAATTCCATAGCCTCCCGAAGATAAGTATAGACGTCTCCGTACCGATTCGCGAGACTCTAATAAACCAGCTTGTGACTCACGACACCTATGAAACTAGAGCTTTGATACCAACTTGTCACGACCCAATTTCCCCTCCGTATGACGTTGTGACGACACCTAGTCTCTATGACTAGGTAAGCCTAACATTTGCAGAATAATGAAATAAAAATATAAATTAAACAACTAACTGTTCAAAATACACAGTAATTCCAAAATCCGGGACATCATGAATCACAAACTACAGAAGAAAAATCTAGTGTTTCTACACATTAGAGTCTATCAAAAGAAAAATATAGAAGATAATAGATATTGGGAAGAGTAGAAGGGGACTCCGAGGTCTGCGGACGTGGCAGATATACCTTGAAGTCTCCAAAGCTGTCCTGGCTCACTGATACGGCGGCTGATAAGGAGCACCTGTATCTGCACACGGAAAACATATGCAGAAGAGTAGCAAGAGTACACCACAATCGGTACCCAGTAAGTGCCATGCCTAACCTCGGTAGAATAGTGACAAGGTCAGGTCTGGGCCCTATTGGAATATGATTAAAAAAAACAAGGCAAAAATGAAATATCGCAGTAAAAATAAAGGCTGAAATTTAACAAGAAAGCATTCATAGAAGGTAACAGCTCAATACACAGAAATAACAACAGGAGATCTCCCGAGATACCGTCTCGTAGTCCCAAACTAAATGTGCAGGGGGATCTCCCGTAATACCGTTTCGTAGTCCCAAAGTAAATATGCAAGACATGGGGATCTCCCGAAATACCGTTCCGTAGTCTCAAAGTAAATATGCAAGACAGGGGGATCTCCCGAAATATTATTTTGTAGTCCCAAAGTAAATATGCAGTACAGGGAAATTTCTCGGAATACCGTTCCGTAGTCCCAAAGTAAATATGCAGTGCAGGGGGATCTCCCGGAATACCGTTCCGTAGTCCCAAAGTAAATATGCAGTACATGGGGATCTCCCATAATACCGTTCCGTAGTCTCAAAGTAAATATGTAGCGCAAAAATAGAAATACAACTACATCATGAAATCTTACGATTTAGACTAAGTACCAGTCAAGGATGAAGCAGGAAATTCACTAAGCATGCTGCACAGAGTTCACATAAGCAATTAAGCCACGTAGACATGTTGTATTAGAATAAAAAGGATAGCTACACATATTGGAATAACTCAATTAAGAATGAAAATGGATTAATACTCATTAAAATGGTATAACTAAAAACAAAAGGAAAACAAGTTGCTGTTCAATAAGAAAATTGGGTTTTTCCACAACTAGCCCATATACGTACTCGTCACCTCACGTACACGACGCTCACATATCACAATAGTTCCAAATCTTAAGGGGATTTCCCCCACACAAAGTTAGGCAAGCCACTAACCTCGAACCAAGCTCAATCAATCGGTAACAATACCTTTTCCACGAATATCCGACTCCGAATGGCTCAAATCTTGACAAAACAATTACATATCATAAATACAACTATAATAGACTAATCTAATTAAAGAAATCAAGATTTTAATAAAAATTCCGAAATTCGTTTTAAAAAGTCGACCCGGGCCCACGTCTCAGAATCGAGTAAAAGTCACAAAATCTGAAAGGACATTCACTCACGAGTCTAACCATATCAAATTCACTCAAATCCGATACCAAAATCTTGATCAAAATCCCACAATTTGGTCTAAGAACTTTTCTCAAATTTTCACCCCAAATCCGAAATTAAATGATAAAATTAATGATAGATTAGTGGGTTATAACCATAAAGGAGTTAGGAATTATTACCCAATGACTCCTTCTGAAAATCTCTTGAAATTTCGTCTTCTACCGAGCTCCCAATTCAATTTTGTGATATGAACTCAAAACCCTCGTTTTTGAACTTTAAATTCTGCCCAGGTATGCCCTCGTGAAGAACAACCTCAGCTACCTTTCTAAGATGCTCTACGCGATCACGAGACCTCTCTTGCGAACGCGATGAAGGATTGTCTGCAACAAAAACACCAGAAATCTACTATCTTTCAAGTCCAAAAACTAGTCCGTTAAGCACCGAAACTCACCCGAGGCCCCCGGGACCTCAACCAAACATACCAACTAATTCTAAAACACCATACAAACTTAGTCGAGCCCTCAAACCGCAACAATCAATGCTAAAATCACAAATCATCCTCCGATTCAAACTTAAAGAACTTGAAACTTCCAAATTCGACAATCGATACCGAAACCAACCAAACCACGTCTCCCCAAATTTTGCACACAAGTTATATGCAACCTTACGGACCTACTCCAACTTTCGGAATCAGAATCCGACCCCGATATCAAAAAGTCCACTACTGGTCAAAATCTCCAAAAATTCGACTTTCGCCATTTCAAGCCTAAAAAAGCTACGGACCTCCAAAACACAATCTGGACGCGCCCCTAAGTTCAAAATCACCTAACGGAGCTAACGGAATTGATAAAATTCTATTCCAGAGTCATCTTCATATAGTTCCGACTACGGTCCAAATTCTAATGCTTAAACCTCAATTTAGGGACTAAGTGTCCCAAAATACTCCAAAAATTAAAAAGAAACCTCCCGGTAAGTCACAATAGCATAAATAGATATGGGAGAAGAAGTAAATAGGGAATCGGGGCTATTACTCTCAAAACAACCGGCCGGGTCGTTACAAGCTTGCTTATGATCTTGGTGTATATCATGTTGAAGACAAAAAATGATTTCACACTTTAGCATATAATGGTCAGCCTTTGGATGAATCGGTTTGTAAGAAATTACTTTTACAGTTTGTTTTAATATTAGATTTGGTTACCTATTTTATATATACTATTACAGTGATTAATTATTTATTATGTTTTGATTCATCACGTTGATGTTTTGTTATATTATTTGAGGAAGATGGGGAAGTATGACAAATACTTGCATGTAACATTCACCACCACAGATTGGTACTTCGATGAGAAAACTAATGAGTTGCGGGAGACGTTTATTGATACAGATGCAGATGGTGAAGTGTGCAATCCGAAATATGTCATTGCCGAGTATATTCAGGGGTATGTCTTGAATGCCAGTGTTCCATGGCACACTGTGGAGCACGTCTTAATGCCAATTAATATTGCGGAACAATGACATTAGATAATGGTTGTGGTGTTTTTTAATGATAGGTGCATTTATGTGTATAACTCTATACGCGGTGGAGCTGCACATCAAGCTAAAGTTCATAACACAATGCGCAAGTATGTTGTGTTGCTGCCTCATTTCTCATGCACACGCATTTCTATTTAAACAAAAAGGATATCAATTGGTGCACCAGTCTCTACAAATCAAAAGACCTGATTGCTCCATTTGATGTAAAACTGGTTGAAGGACTGCCTCAACAAGTAGAAGCGTGTGAATTTCTTTAAATACAATCTGTTTTTTTTTTAAAGATTTTACAGTTTGATAATTGTTGTTATTTGATTTTTGTAGTGATTGCAGTGTATTTGCGGCATCATTTGCCTAGTATTTCATTGAGGGCAAGACGCCTCCTAAAATATTCAACGCCTATGCACACCGACGCATGTTTGGTGCTCTTTTGTGGAATTATGCTAGAAAGAAGATCCAACTGAACGCGCAAAGTGATGATGAGATTATTGGCAGAAAGAATAAGTCGCAGAGGCGGAAGAAGTAGTTACCTTTGTGGACGAACTCGATAATTTCGTTTTGTATTGTGTTATGCTATTTTGTCATAATTGTAAGACAGATTAGATTTATTTGTGTTTGAATTTTATGAATACTTTTACGATTTGTAAGGCAAATCAGATGTTTACTTTGTTATAAAGGTTTAATGAGTTTTAGTGCAATATTGGAGTATTGCAGTTTAATTTATTTTGGTGTTTTCTCCCTTGATTTTGTGTTGTGAATTCAAGATATAAAAAATATACAATAGTTTATGATACTCTGTTTCTTTCAGATACATGCATGATACACACATGATACACATAGGATACATAGATGATAGAGTTATTTTGGGTTGTTGCACAGTAGTTTCTTCACAATGAGTTTTGCAGTTTGTTTGGTTTTCAAATCTATATTGATGAATCCACATTTTTATGTGCAAATTTCTAAAACTATTTGCATAGTTTTCTAGCTGCTACAATTGTTTTCCATTAGTTAGCTTTGTTATTACACAAATACAGATATGCTTAAGACTCGATACACAGAGATACATAGGTGATATACAAGAGATACATGGATGATACAAATATGATACATATCTAATACAACTTCTTTTTTAATCAAACATATGTATAATTTAAATAATACACTTGCAACACCCTTTTAAATAATAGATCAAATATTTTATTTATATCTAAAATTCAAATGACATTTTGCAGTGATACAGTTCTTGATATATCGGATCATTTAACGCTATATGATATTCAGTAAAGTAAAATAATAAGTAAAGACAGTGGATGAAATAGGATCCAAACATGCTAGTATTATTTTACTCATGACTAAATTTCATGACTAAAATTTTAATAGAAGATGATGCAAATTGAATAAAAAGTTGTTTTTTTCTTTTTTGAAAATAGAGCGTACCAAACTACTTAATTTAGATTACGAACGCAGATCTAAAGAAATTCCAAATTCAAAATAGACATATTCAGTATTTAAACTGAAAACCTCTTATTTAAGGGTAGAGGAACCATATAGATCTCATTCCACTACATGAAGCAAATTTTCGCAACATGAATAGTATACACATTGATTTCAGGAGAGGTCAGTTTGGTTCAATCATCTCTCGATTGAAATATCTAACATACCTACCTTTCAAACTTAGCCACAAAATATAAGAATAAGAATAAGAATAAGAAGAATTTCTTAAGTAAGGTAATCGTTTCTTTTACTCGATTATACAAAGTTTCATAGTCGCATAGTTTGTTTGGCCAAAGTTGTGATATCGACTTATTTTGGAAGGGGAAAAAAAAAGCATCTGAAGAATGTTAATTTGTTTTTGACTAAATAAGTTTAAAAAAACTTTTGCTAATATAAAATAATGATTTGTGCTTGATAAGGCTCTAAAAGTACTTAGAAAAAATCTGTTCTTTTCAACTTTTGGAAAATAACTTCTTACGCCACTCAAAAGCAATTACTATTTTTTTTTATAAAAACTTGGCAGAAATGTTCGGGACCTTCCCTAAATTTAGCAATTTCTGTTTAATTATTCTTAAACTTTACGTGGTCTTCAATATCCCTGAACTTAAAAATTTGATAGTATTAACCCCCTGGATGTTGATGTGGCAAAGAGTGTGAATACACTCTCTTTTAGGCGCGTGGGAGGGAAGATCAAAAAATCAGCTTCCAAGTGAGATAGTTTTCAAATATTAATTGTCACATAATCAAATATAATGATTTATTTTTTCTAATTGTATTTCTTGTTGTTTCTTCTTAATATGCATTGCATATTTTATCTTAATTGTATTTTTTTTTAGATACAATGAATATTTGTTTCAACTATATATTTCTTATATATTTTTTCAGTCCAAATCTATAAAAGTTAGTTGAAACTCCATTTTTAGCCAAATGAAAAGAAGATTTTGCCAAAGTAATGAAGTTCAAATGGTGTATTTTCTACAAAAAGAAAAAAAATATTGTGTAATTTTATTTCATTTTCATGCAATAATTATTTATTTAAACCATGCATTTTTCTTTTTCGAGTCAAATTTGCAAATATTTAGTCAAAATTTTACTATTTTTAGCTAAAATATTTATTTAGTCGATATATGGAGTTCCAATAACATTTTCTATTTTATTTTTATACATGCAATGAATAATATGTTCTAATTGTGTATTCCTTCTTTCCTCACCAAATATATAAAAGTAACTTGATTAAAATATCATTATCTATAGTGAAATAAAAAATTATAGTTAAATAATGTTGTTTCAACTTCCTTTTTTTTTTTACATATTCTGGCACGAGAAAAATAATATAAATAATTGGTGGACTTAAAAAGATAAAAAATATATATAATATTGTAATAAAATACCATATGGACAAAAACATTCATGTGCCAACGCATATGTCACCCTCCCATGAATTGTCAGCATCCAAGGAGGTCGAGGCTATAAAGTTGTCAAGTTCAGAAGGACATTAAAGACCAAATATTTTTATTTTTATTTTTATTATATAGAAAAGCGAAGATGGTCGACCATCTGAGGGCTTTTTTGACTTTTCATAACTTTTAACAGATGTGTCCTTTATTAACTAACCACCTCATCCAATTCTATATCGGTCTTCTTCGTCTAGAATTTTCCCTTGGTCTACTTTATTCCTTGTCTTCTCTGTTGGGTCTCACTCTCACAGTGTTCAGGTTAGTATTTCACTGCAAATTACTCTCTTCTTTATTCTTCCTTTTTGTTGTTTGTTGCTCTGGAGTATTGCCTATTTTCTTTTCGTTTTAATTTTCAAAAAATAAAATAAAATTGAAAACGTTATAAAAATTGTCTATAAAAAGTGGCCAATTTTTGGGTAATTTTTAAGATAATCTTTTCAAGTTTCAAAATGATTTAGATTAGTTTTTCAAGTTTGTACTCACAACTTCTTTTCAAATAAATATATATTCAGACACAATTTCAACTTCCAAAAATTATTTTTCAATCTTGTTTTTTCAAGTTTCAACCAAATTTATGTTCAAACAATAGCTAATTAGGTAGAAGTTTTACTATTTGAAGTTTTGATCGAATAACTTAGTAATATTTTTCTTTAGTCTAATAGCATCATAATTTCAAAATAACTCTGACATATAGGCAGAGTTAGGATCAGAAGTTTATGAGTTTGTAATTTTAAATCTTTTAAGTTACTGAGCTCTGGATTAATAAATTTTTACATATTCAATAAGGTTTTTAAGATAAATACATGGTTTGGACCATTGGGTTCGGCCGAACCCGTAACTTCTACTCTTCCTCCGCCCTGCTCTCGCATGCCCCTTCTAAAAATAACAGATTTAGAATTGTGCGAAAACTTTTCATAAAGCATCACAAATCGTCTTATGATTACATTATTTAAGCTTTGTTTAATTCTCTTTGTTCTTCTCATGACATCCACTAGATAGTACTTTTATCTTTAGTTTGTAATTCCACATTATTGTTTTCATCAAAATGCCCGTAGTTATAAATGTTATTTCAATCATATGTAATTATAAATGTGAATACATCTGGAAAAAAAAGGCGAATAAAGATGTGAATAATCAAGAGGAATGATGATAGGCGTGATCTTTAAGCTGGCCCAGTTTTTGAGAATCAAGTTGTAACGATCCGATCGGTCGTTTTGAGCTCTAGCGCGTCGTTCGGCGATTTGAGGCCTTGAGTAGCTTCACTTAAGGTATTATGACTTGTGCGCGTGGTCGGAATTGAATTTCGGGAAGTTCGGAGTTGATTTGGAAAGAAAATTCTAATTTCGGAAGCCTTAAGTTGGAAGAATTGACTAAGGTGTNTTTGACCGCGTCGCAAGTATGATCCGCGAGCGGGGTGATTCCTGTCTCTTATACACATCTTTGTGCGCGTGGTCGGAATTGAATTTCGGGAAGTTCGGAGTTGATTTGGAAAGAAAATTCTAATTTCGGAAGCCTTAAGTTGGAAGAATTGACTAAGGTGTGATTTTTGAGTAAATGACCTCGGAATTGGGATTTGAAGGTTCCAACAGGTTCGTATGATGATTTTAGACTTGGGCGTATGTTCAGATCGGGTTTTGGATGACCCAGGAGTGTTTCGGCGCCTATTATGGAAGTTGGCATTTTGGATGAATTTCATTAATTTGAGTTGAAGTGCATTTCAATGTTATCATTGTCCGTTTGGGATTCTGAGTCTGGGAATAGCTCCGTATGGTGATTTCGGTATTGAGAGCGCATCCGGAAGTGGATTTGGAGGTCCGTAGGTCATTTTGGGGTCATTTGGTGAAAGTTAAAAATTTGAAGGTTTTTTGGAGAGTTTGACCGGGAGTGGACTTTTTGATATCGGGGTGGAATTTCGATTCCGGAGTTGGAATAGGTCCGTAATACCAATTATGACTTGTGTGCAAAATTTGAGGTCAATCAGACGTGATTTGGTAGGTTTCGGCATCAATTGTAGAAGTTTAAAGTTCTAAAGTTCATTGAGTTTGAATTAGAGGGTGATTCGTAGTTTCGATATTGTTGGATGTGATTTAAAGGCTCGACTAAGTTCGTAATGTATTTTGGGACGTGTTGGTATAATTAGTTGAGGTCCCGAGGGCCTCAGGTGGATTCCGAAGCTGGGCAGTGATCGCAGGTGCGAAGGGTTGTCCGCACCTGTGAAGGCGCAGATGCGGAAGGAAAGGGGCAGGTGCGGAGTCGTACTAGGCAGAGGGAATGCGTAGGTGCGAGGTTTTGGCCTCACCTGCGAGACCGTAGATGCGACGAAGAGGCCGCAGGTGCGAAAGTCGGGCTGGGCAGAATGCTTTTAAGCGGGGTTTGGGTTCATTTCACCCATTTTTTATTTTGGTTGGGCAATTTTCGGAGCTTTTGAAGAGGGGATTTCATCATCTATTATGAGGTAAGTAACTCCCACCTATTCTGAGTTAAATACATGGTTTATATATGGATATAAACATGGAAATTAGTAGAAATTTGAGATTTTGAAGAAAAACCTAAAAATTAGTGTTCTTGAATTTTGATCACGAATTTGGGCATGAAATTGAGAATAAGTTATATATTTGAGTTTGTAGTGCTATGGGTAGTGTTTGTCTTCTAAAATTTTCGAAATCCGGGCACGTGGGCTCGAGGGTTTACTATATCGATTTTTCCAGCAAAGTTGAAAATTGTTATAAATTGAATTGTTATGAGTATTAGAGTATATTTTCATTGGTTTGCACATTGTCTGGCTAGTTTGGAGCATTGGGCATCGATTTGAGGTGCTAGAGTGGCGTTGGAGCCAGTTATGGAACTTCGGAGCGAGGTAAGTCTCCTTTCTAACCTTGTAAGAGGGAATTAACCCCATAGGTGAACTAAATTATTATGTGCTTCTATTTGTGGGGGTTACGTACGCACGAGGTGACGAGAGTCCGTATGTAGATACTAACTATGCCTATGTCGGGGTAGTTTTAGGCTTACATCAGCCTTATTGCTATTGTTGTTGAATTTATGTTTATTATTTGCCTTGAAAGGAAGCGAGATTGAGTTAGCTTATTAAATGTTTCGAAGGGAGTTGAAATTGAGGAAAAGTTGGGAACTTAAAGGTTTTCATTTGAACTTCGTATTTCTTTTTGAAAGAAATTGAGGAACACCATAATAACTTAAGAAATCTATGTGTAACCACGTCGCATATGTGTTTTGCGAGCGAGGTAATTTTCTTAAAAAGGTACAAGCTGAATTTCCCTTGTTTTGAAAAGAACCAAGAAAGAGATATGATTTTAATATTAAATTTATATTTGACCGCGTCGCAAGTATGATCCGCGAGCGGGGTGATTCCTTAAATTTATGTTTGACTGCGTCGCACGTATGATTCGCGAGCGGGGTATTTCCTACTACTCTTATGGGATCGGGCCGTTCGCCTCGGCGGGATTTATGTACCACACTCTCATGGGAGCAGGTCTTTCGCCTCGGCAGGTTAATAGATGCATCTATGGTTCGCGCCGTTCGATCCTCAGCAATGCTCAATTTACTTTTTATGTTGGATCGGGCCGTACGCCTCGACATTTCCTATATATATATATTATCCTCATGGAATCGTGCGTAATATTTGGCAAAAGGCCAGTGTATCTCAGGTTTTTCCCTGATTTGAATTATGGCAACCTCTTTGATGAGATCCACTATCTCTATATTTATGCTCCGATTACAGAGGGAACTTGCTAGTTGAGAGCTTGAGTAAAAATTGTAAAGAGAGAAATTATACCACGTATTTTATACATGTTTATTTCCTACATTTACTCGGTTTCATATTTATTCACTTCTTTACTGTACCTGATATTATTGGACCACTAGTAACTGTCGAAGTCGACCTCTCGTCACTACTTCTTCGAGGTTAGATGGGATACTTACTGGGTACGCGTTGTTTTCGTACTCATATTATACTTGCTGTATATTTTATTGTACAGGTACATGTATGGTTAGTGGCCTTGTGAGCGCAACAGCGTGGTTGATACGGGGACTTAGGTTAGCTGCATCTTGTGAGACGATCTGCAGCCAGCATAGTCTCCTTCATAGTATTTGTATTCTTTTTCTTTTCTATCCAAAATTGTATTCCGGACAGTTATTGTATTTTATTTTGTTCCCTAATAAATACTCATGCTCTTGTGACACCGGGTACTGGGGTGATTATGGGATTTGTTTTCAGTATTGAAATTTGCGAAAAATATTATTATTTACTCTGTGAAGTTCATCATTTATTATTTAATTAAAGGAAATGTACGTTTTCAGAAATATTAAAATGCGAATTTACTAATTATTGGTGTTGGCTTGCCTGACACTAGTGTCCGGCGCCATCACGACCTTTCAAGGATTTTGGGTCGTGACACAAGTTTACAGAATTACTATTAGTAATTCCAAATTTCTTCAGTCATTTTGATCCTATTTTACTATTAGTTATTTTTAAGTGACACGTTAAATGATTAAAAAACAATAAGTAACATCAGAGATAACGTCAGTTACTCATTTTAAGTATGATCCTCATCCAACATATGCTCTATAGAACCAATCTATCTATGAATTCTAAAAAAATTAGGATCCTCCAACCATAGAAATAGCTTATGGAAAGTGGAACACATACAATTTGATTCATGCTTGAAGATGATCTGTGACTGGCCACATTTACGAAGTCTTTTTAGAACAAAACTTAAAATATGTATCATAATTGTAAGATCTTTTTTTGACTAGCCGAAGACTCAGATTCCCGTAAGATAATAACATATAAATATACGGAAATTCATGTAATTGCTCTCCCGTGAACTTTCCTAAAGCTTTATGAATATGACATTGTTGATGAGTCTGAATATTAATTTCCACAACACATCAAGTATTTATAACTTTATATGTGTAAAGACTTGAGAAACACATGCATAGCAATGAAGTATACAAATTAGGGACATAATGTTGTGCGACTATTGTCACACCCCTTTCTACCCCAAAAGATATATGTGTTTTATGGATTGTGGTTAAAGAGTTTTTCCAATTAAAGTGACAAACTTGAGTAGAGATTATTTTATTGTTCAGAGTCGCCACGTGGAATTGATTTTTTGGGTGTTCCAAGTCACTTTTTAATTGAATCCCTAGTCAAAGGAAGGTTTGACTCAATTATTATTGGCCTGCAAAAATAAAGTCCGGGTAAGAAATTCTATTGACCGGGAAGAAGGTGTAAGGCATTCCTCGAGTCCCGTGGTTCTAGCACGGTCACTTTTATTGACTATATTTGGCTTATGTTATTTTTAGAGAAACTGTGTTTTATTGGTTTTCATGTTTTACCTATGTCCGCTTTTATTGCTTGATTAGATTTATGAAAATTATCTTGACATAAGTCACACGTACGTGTACTCACTTTATTTGGCGTGTCAAGAATCATGTCACGCGTACATGTACACAATCAATAACACATTTATTACTATTCGAAATTGATCGGTCAAATCGCGTGAACACGCACTTGTATTTGGGGTTACGTCATTCCAGCTATGCCACGGGAACCATACCTATAGCCATGATATTTAATTATTAATCGCGCCTAATACAAGCTACGATGTTCAAAATTACTGTCCTAAACTAATTTGAGATTCAAATATGTGGGTGATGAGTTCTGAAAATTATTGTAAAGGAAGTATATTGCTTAGTGGAGTTGTGAAGTCGGATCAACTCTTTTATCTATGCCCAAACATGCCTTCTTTTCTAAAAATCCAAACCAAAATGACGACCCATTATTTAACAGGAAACTCCAAGCAAAGTCTTGTACAGAGATGATGACTGTTCAGCTATCAAAAGACCAAAACCGACAACCATTCCGGAGCCAAAAATGCGAACATGATTTCGAACCGGAACCAAAACTTCGCTCGAAGCATCGACTATTTTGGAGTGATTTTGAGGCTATTTTAATGGGGATTCAAGAGATGTTTTTGGGTGGTTTTCAACTGGGTTTAGGCACTGATTTTGGGGTGGAAAGTGTGGAAAACAGTGATGTTTTGGGGCTGGCAAAGTAGCGGTTTGCTAGTGGTGTTTGGGGTAGTTTTAACAGATAATTTGGGGCTGTTTTGGTGACTTCTTTGGAGCTGTTTTTTATGGGAGTTTCTGGTGGGTTTTAGGCGGTGTTATGGTATTGTTTTGACTGATTTTAGGTGGCAGAACAATGGGATTTCAGATCCGCTCCATGGCTGCGCTTCTGTGAAGCAAATGAAGCTTAGTCATGGCTCTACATGGTGTTTTGTTTTTTGAACTGAAAATGATGATGAGTTTTTGGCTATTTTTAAAGTCTTAACTCTCAAGCGCTAGGCTTTTTTCGTTCTCCTCTTTTTTATTTTCCTCCTCCCCTTTGTTGATTTTTCTCCTCCCCTTTTTGATTTTCCTCCTCCCTTTTTGACCTTACTCCTCCCCTTTTTTAATTTTACTCCTCCCTTTTTGACTTTTTATTGTATGTGTTAGGGGTAGAGATGAATCTATTTTTTTTTTCTATGAGTGTCCGTGTGTGTTGATGGAGGAATTATGTGAGGAAAGTGCATGGAAAAAGTGAGAGTGTACGTAAAACAATATTCACGCATAGTAAAAAGTTAGGTACTCGCAACATGTCCCTCTTTGCTTGAAAATATGAAGAGTTTTCAAGCAAAGACAAGGTGAGCGATACGACTGATTTTTGGCCATACCATTTTTCAAAAGGAAGAGATAAGAGAAAATAGTGCAACTGAGTCCTGGTTTTGGACAACATACTTATCCCGGGTTATAAGGGAATCAAGCCCGTATAGTTCAAGGAAAAAGATGGAATGCTGAGTTGGAGAGTCGAGTGAGGTTCCGTCGAGGCTCCGACCTATAGTCATGTTATTACATCAAAATCAAAATAGACTAAATAAACCTATCAGCTATGAGTTACAAGATTCATATCTATAAGTCTTCTAAAACTTGATCTTGAGTCTTGACTGGTTCTTCACGCAGACTCTGATCTGAACCTTGATGCTTGCTCGCTGAATGTGCCAGTTTATTCTTCTACGGCCTCTTCTGATGAAGACGGGAAATGCAATGCTCGTGACTTCAGTCATGTCTTGAGAAATTCACATCTTTTCATCCGCTTCTGCATTCTGGATTCACTTTTTTTGTTTTTTCTTCTTTATTTTGGATTGAGACATCTTCTATTGGTCATCTCAAACCCATGCTTCGAGGTAAAACCCGCTCAGACACCAAAATAAATAAACGAACAAAATTTTTCCGCCCCAATTTTTACTAGAAAAATTTTGTGACTTATTTGTAACAGAACTCTATACTACAAAATTATTAAAATAATAAAAGGTCGAAATTAGTGTACCCAGGGAAAATATGATTCTTTGCGAATGGTGTACCTTGATTGTCTTAGTGGTATCTCAACTAAGGATTGGTGTACCTTATGTTGGAAAAATGTGATGGGGAATAGTGTACCCTGATACTGGTAAGGAGATTAGGGAGTGGAGACCCTATGTCTAAAAATAAAAATCAACTGGGGAGTGAAGACCCTATGTCGGTAAACACAACTAGAGATTAGTGTACTCTGTTACTGGTAAGGAAATATAACCAGGGGTTGGTACCCTGTATTATGGAAAAAGAATATAAGCAGGGGTTGGTACCATGTATTACTGAAAAGAAAGTAATCAGGGGATATCACCATGTACTACTGATATGAAATGTAACCAGGGGTTGGCGTCATGTATTACTAAAAAGAAAATGTAACCAAGGGTTGGTATCATGTATTACTGAAAAGCAAATGTAACCAGGAGTTGGTGCCATGATATTACTGATATGAAATGTAACCAGGGGTTGGCGACCTGTATTACTGAACAGAAAATATAACTAGGGGTTGGTACCCTATATTATTGAAAAGAAAATGTAACCAAGGGATGGCGCCCTGTATTACTGAAAATGAAATGTAACGATGGATTGGTGCCCTATATTACTGATATGAAATGTAACCAGGGGTTAGCTCCCTGTATTACTGAAAAGTGCTGAATCCCCCTAGGAGAAAAGGTTCTACCTGGGTTAAGCTACGTAAAACAACCTGAGCAAAGAGTACTTTTACCCGAAACTATGAGCTGGATCCCCCTAGGCGAAAAGGTTCTACCTGAGTTAAACAACGTAAAACATCTTGGGCGAAGAGTACTTCTACCCGGAACTATGAGTTGGATCCCCCTAGGCAAAAAGGTTCTACATGAGTTAAGCTACGTAAAACATCCTGAGCGAAGAGTACTTCTACCCAGAACTATGAGCTGGATCCCCCTAGGCGAAAAGGTTCGACCTGGGTTAAGCTAAATAAAATATCCTGAGCGAAGAGTACTTCTACCCGGAACTATGAGTTGGATCCCCCTAGGCAAAAAGGTTCTACATGAGTTAAGCTACGTAAAACATCCTGAGCGAAGAGTACTTCTACCCAGAACTATGAGCTGGATCCCCCTAGGCGAAAAGGTTCGACCTGGGTTAAGCTAAATAAAATATCCTGAGCGAAGAGTACTTCTACCCGGAACTATGAGTTGGATCCCCCTAGGCAAAAAGGTTCTACATGAGTTAAGCTACGTAAAACATCCTGAGCGAAGAGTACTTCTACCCAGAACTATGAGCTGGATCCCCCTAGGCGAAAAGGTTCGACCTGGGTTAAGCTAAATAAAATATCCTGAGCGAAGAGTACTTCTACCCGGAACTATGAGTTGGATCCCCCTAGGCAAAAAGGTTCTACATGAGTTAAGCTACGTAAAACATCCTGAGCGAAGAGTACTTCTACCCAGAACTATGAGCTGGATCCCCCTAGGCGAAAAGGTTCGACCTGGGTTAAGCTAAATAAAATATCCTGAGCGAAGAGTACTTCTACCCGGAACTATGAGCTGGATCCTCCTAGGAGAAAAGGCTTTACCTGGGTTAAGCTACGTAAAACAACCTGAGCGAAGAGTACTTCTACCCGGAACTATGAGCTAGATCCCCCTAGGCGAAATGGTTCTACCTGAGTTAAGCTACATAAAACAACATGAGCGAAGAGTACTTCTACCCGGAACTATGAGCTAGATCCCCCTAGGCGAAATGGTTCTACCTGAGTTAAGCTACATAAAACAACATGAGCGAAGAGTACTTCTACCCGGAACTATGAGCTGGATCCTCCTAGGCAACACAATTCTACCTGGGTAAAGCTACATAAAACAACCTAAGCGAAGAGTACTTCTACCCAGAACTATGAGCTGGATCCCCTAGGCGACAAGATTCTACCTGGGTTAAGCTAAGTAAAACATCCTGAACGAAGAGTACTTCTACCCAGAACTATGGGTGGATACCCCTATGCGAAAAGTTTCTACAAGGGCTAAGCTACATAAAGCATCCTGAGTGAAGAGTACTTATATCCGGAACTATGTACTGGATCCCCCTAGGTGACAAGGTTCTACCTGGGTTAAGCTACGTAAAACATCCGGAGCGAATAGTACTTTTACCCGGAACTATGAGCTGGATCCCCCTAGGCGACAAGGTTCTACCTGGGTAAAGCTACGTAAAACATCCTGAGAGAAGATTACTTCTACCTGGAACTATGAATTGGATCCACCTAGGAAAAATAGTTCTACCTGAGTTAAGCAACGTAAAGGCGAAGAGTACTTCTACCCGGAACTATGAGCTGGATCCCCCTAGGAGAAATGGTTCTAGCTGAGTTAAGCTACGAAATAAAACCTTAGCGAAGAGTACTTCTACCCGGAACTATGAGCTGGATCCCCCTAGGCGAAA
>AWOL01S0077056.1:19480-47217 GCA_000715115.1 Nicotiana otophora | reverse complement strand
AGCGAAGAGTACTTCTACCCGAAACTATGAGCTGGATCTCCCTAGGTGAAACGGTTATACCTGAGTTAACCTAAGTAAAATACCCTGAGCGAAAAGTACTTCTACCCGAAACTATGAGTTGGATCCCCCTAGGTAAAACGGTTCTACTTGAATTAAGCAACGTAAAATAACCTGAGCAAAGAGTACTTCTACACTGAATATGAGATGGATCTCCCTAGGCGAAAAAGTTTTACCTGGGTTAAGCTACGAAAAACAACCTGAGCGAAGAGTACTTCTACCCGGAACTATGAGCTAGATCCCCCTAGGCGAAATGGTTCTACCTGAGTTAAGCTACATAAAACAACATGAGCGAAGAGTACTTCTACCCGGAACTATGAGCTGGATCCTCCTAGGCAACACAATTCTACCTGGGTAAAGCTACATAAAACAACCTAAGCGAAGAGTACTTCTACCCAGAACTATGAGCTGGATCCCCTAGGCGACAAGATTCTACCTGGGTTAAGCTAAGTAAAACATCCTGAACGAAGAGTACTTCTACCCAGAACTATGGGTGGATACCCCTATGCGAAAAGTTTCTACAAGGGCTAAGCTACATAAAGCATCCTGAGTGAAGAGTACTTATATCCGGAACTATGTACTGGATCCCCCTAGGTGACAAGGTTCTACCTGGGTTAAGCTACGTAAAACATCCGGAGCGAATAGTACTTTTACCCGGAACTATGAGCTGGATCCCCCTAGGCGACAAGGTTCTACCTGGGTAAAGCTACGTAAAACATCCTGAGAGAAGATTACTTCTACCTGGAACTATGAATTGGATCCACCTAGGAAAAATAGTTCTACCTGAGTTAAGCAACGTAAAGGCGAAGAGTACTTCTACCCGGAACTATGAGCTGGATCCCCCTAGGAGAAATGGTTCTAGCTGAGTTAAGCTACGAAATAAAACCTTAGCGAAGAGTACTTCTACCCGGAACTATGAGCTGGATCCCCCTAGGCGAAATGGTTCTAGCGGGGTTAAGTTACGAAAAACAACCTGAGTGAAGAGTACTTCTACCAGGAACTATGAGTTGGATCCTCCTAGGCGAAATATTTCTACCTGGGTTAAACTACTAAAAACAATCTAAGCGAAGAGTACTTCTACCCGAACTATGAGCGGGATCCCCCTAGGCGAAATGGTTCTACCTGAGTTAATATACGTAAAACACCCTGAGCGAAGAGTACTTCTACCCAGAACTATGAGCTGGATCCCCCTAGGCGAAACGGTTCTACCTGAGTTAACCTACGTAAAACACCCTGAGCGAAGAGTACTTCTACCCAGAACTATGAGCTGGATCCCCCTAGGCGAAACGGTTCTACCTGAGTTAACCTACGTAAAACACCCTGAGCGAAGAGTACTTCTACCCAGAACTATGAGCTGGATCCCCCTAGGCGAAACGGTTCTACCTGAGTTAACCTACGTAAAACACCCTGAGCGAAAATTACTTCTACCCGGAACTATGAGCTGGATCCCCCTAGGCAAAACGGTTATACCTGAGTTAAGCTACGTAAAACAACCTGAGCGAAGAGTACTTCTACCCAGAATATAAGCTAGATCCCCCTAGGCAAAAAAGTTTTACATGGGCTAAGCTACGAAAAACAACCTGAGCGAAGATACTTCTACCCGGAACTATGAGCTGGATCCCCCTAGGCAAAATGGTTCTACCTCAGTTAAGCAACGTAAAACACCATGAGCGATGAGTACTTCTATCCGAAACTATGAGATGGATCCCCCCAGGCAAAATGGTACTATATGAGTTAAGCTACGTAAAACATCCTAAGAGAAAAGTACTTCTATCCGGAGCTATAAGATGGATACCCCTAGGCGAAATGGTTCTACCTGGGTTAAGCTACGAAAAACAACCTGAGCGAAGAGTACTTCTACCCGGAACTATGAGCTGGATCCCCCAAGGAGAAACAGTTCTACCTGAGTTAAGCTACGTAAAACACCCTAAGCGAAGAGTACTTCTACCCGAAACTATGAGCTGGATCTCCCTAGGTGAAACGGTTATACCTGAGTTAACCTAAGTAAAATACCCTGAGCGAAAAGTACTTCTACCCGAAACTATGAGTTGGATCCCCCTAGGTAAAACGGTTCTACTTGAATTAAGCAACGTAAAATAACCTGAGCAAAGAGTACTTCTACACTGAATATGAGATGGATCTCCCTAGGCGAAAAAGTTTTACCTGGGTTAAGCTACGAAAAACAACCTGAGCGAAGAGTACTTCTACCCGGAACTATGAGCTGGATCCCCCAAGAAAAAATGGTTCTACCTGAGTGAAGCAATGTAAAACACCGTGAGTGAAGAGTACTTCTACCTGGAACTATGAGCTGGATCCCCCTAGGCGAAATGGTTCTACCTGAGTTAAGCTATGTAACACAATATGAGCGAAGAATACTTCTACCCGGAACTATGAGCTGGATCCCCTAGGAGAAATGGTTCTACCTGAGTTAAGCTACGAAAAACAACTTGAGCAAAGAGTACTTCTACCCGGAACTATGAGCTAGATCCCCCTAGGCGAAATGGTTCAACCTGGGTTAAGCTACAAAAAACAACTTGAGCGAAGAGTACTTCTACCCGAAACTATGAGTTGGATGCCCCTAGGCGAAATAGTTCTACTTGAGTTAAGCTATGTAAAACATCCAGAGCGAATAGTACTTTTACCCGGAACTATGAGCTGGATCCCCCTAGGCGACAAGGTTCTACCTGGGTTAAGCTACGTAAAACATCCTGAGAGAAGATTACTTCTACCTAGAACTATGAATTGGATCCCCCTAGGCAAAATAGTTCTACCTGAGTTAAGCAACGTAAAGGCGAAGAGTACTTCTACCCGGAACTATGAGCTGGATCCCCCTAGGAGAAATGGTTCTAGCTGTGTTAAGATACGAAAAACAACCTTAGCAAAGAGTACTTCTACCCGGAACTATGAGCTGGATCCTCCTAGGCGAAATGGTTCTAGCAGGGTTAAGTTACGAAAAACAACCTGAGTGAAGAGTACTTCTACCCGGAACTATGACTTGGATCCCCCTAGGCGAAATGGTTCTACCTGGATTAAACTACTAAAAACAACCTGAGTGAAGAGTACTTCGACTCGAACTATGAGCGGGATCCCCCTAGGCAAAACGGTTCTACCTGAGTTAAGATACGTAAAACACCCTGAGCGAAGAGTAAGTCACCTTTTAATTGAATCCCTAGTCAAAGGAAGGTTTGACTCTATTATTATTGGTCTGCAAAAATAAAGTCTGGATAACGAATTTTGTTGAGCGGGAAGAAGGTGTAAGGCATTCCTCGAGTCCCGTGGTTCTAGCATGGTCGCTTTTATAGATTATATTTGGCTTATATTATTTTTGGAGAAACTGTGTTTTATTGATTTTCATGTTTTACCTATGTCTCCTTTTATTGCTTGATTATATTTATGAAAATTATCTTGAAATAAGTCATGCGTACGTGTACTCACTTCATTTGGCGTGTCAAGAATCATGTCACGCGTACGTGTACACAATTAATAAAATATTTATTACTATTCGAAGTTGATTGGTCAAGTCGCATGAACGCGCACTTGTATTTGGGGTTACGTCATCCTAGTTATGCCACGGGTACCGTACCTATAGCCATGATATTTAATTATTAATCGCGCTTAAAGCAAGCTACGATGTTTAAAATTATTTTCCTAAACTAATTTGAGATTCAAATGTGTGGGTGACAGTTCTGAAAATTATTGTAAAGGAAGTATATTGCTTAGTGGAGCTAGTAGTAGTGGAGCTTTGGAGTCGAATCAACTCTTTTATCTAAGCCCAAACATGCCTTCTTTTCTAAAACTCCAAACCAAAACCACGACCCATTATTTAACAGGAAACTCCAAGCAAAGTTTTGTATAGAGACGATGACTGTTCAGCTATCAAAGACCAAAACCAACAAACATTCCGGAGCAAAAAATGCGAACAGGACTTCGAACCGGAATCGGAGCTTCGCTCGAAACATCGACCAAATATTGACTATTTTGAAGTGATTTTGAGGCTATTTTAATGGGGATTCAAGAGCTGTTTTTGGGTGGTTTTCAACTGGGTTTAGACACTGATTTTGGGGTGAAAAGTGTGAAAAACAATGGTGTTTTGGGACTGGCAAAGCAGCGGTTTGCTGGTGGTGTTTGGGGTAGTTTTAACAGATAATTTGGGGCTGTTTTGGTGACTTCTTCGGAGCTGTTTTTTATGGGAGTTTCTGGTGGGTTTTTGGAGGTATTATGGTATTGTTTTGACTGATTTTAGGTGGCAGAACGATGGGATTTCAGATCTGCTCCATGGCTGCGCTTTTGTGAAGCTAATGAAGCTTAGTCATGGCTCTACATATTTGTTTTTTTTGGAACTGAAAATGATGATGAGTTTTTGGCTATTTTTAAAGTCTCAACTCTCAAGCGCTAGCCTTTTTCCGTTTTCCTCTTTTTGACTTTTCTCCTCCCCTTTGTTGATTTTCCTCCTCCTTTTTTATTTTTTTCTCCCTTTTAGACTTTTTATTGTTTGTGTTTGGGGTAGAGATAAATCTTCTTTTTTTTTGAGTGTCCGTATGCAGTGGCGGAGCCAAACTTTTGGTTAAGGGGTGCCAAAATATATAAAAGTAAATATACCTAAAAATTCAGCAGAGTCAATACATAGTATATATATATAAAATTTATTTTTTTACCTACCTACACAGTATATTTTTTTCGCAAAGGGGTTTCATTTGACACCCCTTCCTATAAGGAGCCACCGTCCGTGTGTGTTGGTGGAGGAATTATGTGGGAGAAGTGCATGGGAAAAGTGAGAGTATGAGTGAAAAAATATTCACACATAGTCAAACATTAGGTCCTCGTAACTATTGGAGAAAAAGGTAAATTTATAATTAAACTCAACGGACTCATTATATTTTCAAAATTATAGGATCAAAATCTACTATGTTTTGCAATTTTAATAACTTTTTACATATAAATTCATGCTCTGTATCTAAAGTACTTGATTCACTCATATCCGTCCTTAATTGGATATTTTGTCTAACTTATGCAGGGCGGACTTAATGCCATTCCTCTCTCTCAAAGGCTAGAAAAATATAAAAAAATATTTGGTTCATTTCTTAATAGTGTGCTTTTTTTTTTGCACTAGTCAATGTTTGAGAGATACTGTAACGACTAAATTTCGTGCTTGAAAAATAATAATCAAGACAAGAAATATAGCGACAAATATTATATTTAATTTCAAGTGATGGGGTTACAATCTCTAGAATATCTCAAATCTAAAGAGATGTAGTCGTCTGATTCTTCTCCTCACGAACGATGGTTCAACAACTTGAGAGCTTGATCTTGAACTTGATGAATTTCAGATTTGTGGTACGTCACGAACAATTTGAAGCTTGTCATGTAGCAGGATTTGTTGTTGGGTTATCACGAATGAAAGATTTGACGCCGCCCGCATATGATTTGCTTTCGCCTTTGGGATTTGACCACAAACGAATATTACAGACGTGGATGGAGACCTTGATGCTATTCTTCAGAGTTTCTTTAGCCTTTTCGTCTGCTTACTTCATTGTTCTTCATTTTCTTAACCTATGACTCCCTTTATATGGGTGTGGGGTAGAGTAACCTCCAAGAAAACCCTAATGCATTATTGGGCTTAAGGCTTATGGGCCGATCCATTTGATGGAAGAATGGGCTAGCCCAATTTTATTGGACTTTTATTTAAATTAATTTAATTAGATTTAAATAATGGATTTTTACCTTCCTATATACTATTTGAAACTTTATTACCAAAAATGTCTACGTTTAGTTACTTACCCGACCTAAACAAGTTTTGTTTACTAAATATATGTATTTCACTTTAAAAGGCTCCCAATCCATTATTTGTACCTTCAATCAAGGGATTTAGTTATACTTTTTTCTTTTTTTCTCTCCTCTTTCCCCTTTTCTCTCCACATCTTTCACCCTTGTAGCAATTTAGTGATCAAGTGAGTGGACAACTCTTTCATCTTATTGATATTAAATTTTTCCTTATTTGAATGTTACAAGAAATTCTAATATTTAGGGATTTCATATTCTTTTTCTGTATTTCTTTCTACGATGTACACCTATAATTATTTAGTATTTCTAAAACGTCCCAACCAGTTAATTTCTTGTGCTTTTACTTAATCTTATTGATCTACATTACAAATTATTGCAAAGAGCAATCATATAAAAATACTTATTCAACATGAATAGTAATCGCAAAATACTTATTCATCGTGAATAGTAGTTCTAAACTTCTAATTAATGACTCAGGATCGGAGTGTACATGAACCGGGTTGGTTCGATTTTTATAAAAATCAAACCAAATCAACTATATCGGTTTGGATTGGTTCGATTTTTTTCGGTTTTTCGGATTTTTTGTTACTTAAATATTATTTCAATCTTACTTTGTTAAATATTTGATAAGTAAATATATATTTAGTAAAAATATAAAAAATTGACAAACGTATTATCGATTAAAATATTCTTATGGGAGAATTCTATTAGTAACACATAATAGTTATTTTTTTAGTCGTCTGACAATAATTTTTCGTTGATGTACACTTTCAGGTTAACCGAATTTAGTAATTAAACATAAAAATCAATATGATACATAAATATTAATAATTACTTCACATTCAAAAAAGATATAAGAATTTAATAGATCTTAACATATGATATGAATATAGAAGAACAAAGAGATATACGCATTTCAGTAACACTTGATAAGAAAGTGATCATACAACCCATTATTTAAGGTCAATAAATATGGAGCACTTCATATTCTATTAAAATTTATATCTCGCAAGAGAATCCCAAATATTTCTAGACATTTTTTAAAGAAAATTCTATATAAAATCTTAAAGGTATATATAAAAATTATAGATTTATATGTCGGGTTGGTTCATTTTTTTTTTTACTCAATACCAAACCAAGTTGAGTTTTTTAATTGGGTTGGTTTGACTTTTCGGTTTGATGCGATTTTTCGGTTCGATTTGTACACCCCTATGTTACACCGGTTTTAAAGTCAATACACTATGAATGCTGAACGTATGTTCAACATTATAATCGTGCCAAGTTCTTATTTATGATGAGTATCACTTCTTCTTTTTTATTGTTTTTGTATATATATATCATCTCTCGTGATATTTTTTTTATTTAATCTATATGTAGAACATATAATATGAGATGTCATTGATAATTTTGGACCGTATATACGTACGTGGGAATAATAGTTAAGAGAATAAACTTTTATTTTGATTTTGCCATTAATTTTATATTTTTCTCCTTTTAGGATAGTTTTAACGTAGTTGTTGTAGAATCCATCAACTAAAAGTAAATACCATTATAATCACCGACTCATGCTTCCATGAAAGATAAAACGGATGCATAATATGTGTTTGGACTAAGATAAAAAGCTTTCTAAAACAAAGAAAGAGAAAATTAATCATAATGTAGCGGTTGGATTTTGCTTTTTTGATAGTGATTTATTCAGTTCTAATATAATATCTATAGTATTTCTTACTGATTAAGTAAATAGAACAATTCACATTTTGCTCGCGAGGAAAAAATGGACATTTACCTGCACCGATTTATAAGTCTTCTGGAATAAACTTATGAATACATAGCTTTTCAAAAAGAATTTCAAAAAACAAATCTTAAATTAATAGCTATGTGTTCTTGCTGAAACTTAGAAGCAAGCATGATAACTTGTGAGATTGAAATAAAATATAAAATTAAAATAAATCTAAGTTGAATATACTGACTAAGCTGATTGAGTACTTTTATGGGATATAGTTTGTTACTTTATGTTGAGTATTATTTGTATATTTTAAAATTTTATTTTTATTGATATAGGGTACATGGTTTATATTAAAATCAAGAAGACCCTTAATGAAATGTCAATCGTCTTTTTTACTATTTAAAATTAGCTTTAATATTGGGGAAAAAAATAGTAATTTAATTTATTTCCTAAATTTTAGGAATAGTCATTTAATTATTTTTCTAATATTTAGAAATAATTACTTAATTATTTTTCTACTACTTAAGACTTTGATCTAAAAATATTATGCTATTTAATTAGAGTCCTTCGTATAAACTATATTTAGATTTAGAGTATTGAATTTCAATCACTTCAGGAGTATTTTTTTTAATATATTAGGTTTACGAGTATCTTTTTTGTTATAAAAGTTTAGGTTTAGTAGTCTTTTCTTATAGCAAATATACCACTAGGCAGGTTGCCTAGTGGCTAGTATATGTATAATAAACAAAAACAAGGATCTAATGTTTACAATTTGTCCAACCAAATCTCAAAACTGCTAAGCTAAGGCTAATAAAATGATAAATGCTAACTATTACAAATCTCACAGCTAACTCTCCATATATGATGGTGTGTGTATCCACAAGCCAAGTGCAAAATCTCAATGCAGCACCTCTAATGCTCTCAACAGATGCCAAGTTTTGCGTTCCAAAGGACAAGGCAAATGTAAACCTCCAAGCAACACCACCAATTTCTGGAGATGACCAAGTATCCATGTAGAGTACCAATTCAATGAGCGATATAGGCATCGATTCTGTCTTCCCTGCATAAGATGAATGTAGACTAGGCCAAGAAACACCTATATAGAATGAAATTAGCCATAGAAAGGCAGTGATAAAGGCCATATCCTGCAATATAAACCAAATGCCTGCATTGCCATGACACCTCCAAAATGAACATGTAAATATGTCAATACCACTGAAAATTGTCATGACATTACAAAGCATACCAATCTCAGACACTAAGCCTTCTAACAACATTGGATCCCAGCTATGAGCCTTCTATAAACCCTGTAGAACTGGGGTACTGTGATCATTAAGCATAAAAGCTCCTAGAGGCATATCCTGTATACAATCTCAGCAGCAACTAATATATGCACAGCCTTAAACCTAGACAGTGTAGTACATTGTGGCCCTAAGAGACTAGGAGGCCACTGCCTGCTTGCACCAAAAGATCCATATAATATTAGAATACCCTCATAATGAGTATGATAACATGCTAATACTACTGGTAAGCACTCTAATACTATACAAAATATAACAACATAATACAAAGCAAAGATAGGCAGATTCAATGACAGTATACTCATCAGTCAGGAGGTTTCCTTTTGGTAACCCTAACCCTAATATTATTGATTTATCAAGGTTGATTAGTCTCCTCCCTACACTAGAAAATTCAGAGAAAGAGTGAAATTGAATTGTACATGCAAAAGAAAATACAAGGTTAGCTAAAACATCTGCCACAGTGTTGCCCTCTCTTAACACATGCTGGAAGATCACATTGAATTATTTATCCATCTCCTTAATTCTCCTAACCTCAGACACAATGCACCATGGAGGATCACATTCTCCATCTATGATCTTTTTCATCCGAAGTGAATCAGTTTCCAGTATAAGATGATGTAAATCATGCCCTAGCCTCAACCACTATATTAGTAGTTTCCTCCAGTTGTTGTGCCCTAGCATACACCAAATCTCCTACACTGTCTCTCACACAAAACCTTGTAGAGCTAGGACCAAGGTTACCTCGTGAAGCTCCATCTGTATTGAACTTGTACCAACCATTGTATGGAAGTTGCCATGCTACTCTTTTGGTCACGATAATAGGCTTGTACTCCTCCAAGTATCTGATTATATCTAGCCAAAGAAAAGGCATGTGAGGCAGCCAATTATACCTAGTCTTTGCCAAGAAATGCAATGTCTTATTGACCTCATGAATAACCCTATGAACTGACACTGATCCTCCATTCATGTTGGTGTTTATCATCTTCCATAATTTCCATGTTATAATTGCTGGATCTGTATGTTATAGGGGTTTCAATTTTGGACAACAAGTAGCATTCCACTATGCCGTAATTACCTGCTTTGCTTGTATCAATGGAACAATGATCCTAGCTATGCCTAGAAATGTTCTCCAAACCCTAGTAGTTGTAGTTCCTGTCAAGAACATATGATCAAATGACTCCTCCTGAGGGTATTGGCAGCAACAACACCTGGACATATCATTCGTTGCCAGTTTCACCCTCCACAATCTCCATAAGAAGAATGATATCTTGAATGGTAGGCCCTTAGTCCACATGTTCTTGAATTCTGGATTAGGATTTGACCTATGCCTCACCAAGTGCCAAACACTGCTCACAGTAAACTTTCCAGAAGAAATAGGTTTCTACCAAAGTGTATCTCAGTACCCCTCATTGCCTTCAAACTACACTTGTTGCTTGATGTGATCATCAATGTCTTCTGGGAATACTTGATCAATTAGCTGCTCATTCCATCCATCTCCTTGCCTCAGTTCAGTCACTTTTTGTAGTTCCCTATCAATGTGATAATCGGGAGGCACTAGATGATACAATACCCCTAATTCTGTCCAATTTTCATGCCAAACATTAGTGGTACCAGGCTTCATCTCCCACCATATTTCATGATCCACTTCTTGTCTAGAATTAAGCATTTGTCTCCATATATGTGATCCTTCCCTAAACTGTACCACTAAGGATAACTCTTTTTTGCAGTACTTATTCCACATGAAATTTGACCACAAAGATTTTGTGGTTCTAAACCTCTACCATAGCTTTGAAAAATAGTGCTTTAGAAACATCAAACAATGACCTGAATCCTAAGCCTCCTTCTTCTTTTGGTAAGCACAAATTCTGTCATGAAGTCCAATGTATACTTCTTCCTTCCTCCTTTGTACTCCAAAAGAACCTAGCAAAAAAGTTATGCAAATGTTCTACAATGTTCCTAGGTGGACACTGCTGATCAAGGTTGCCTTTCCCCTAAAGGATAGTAACTTACCCTTCCATGAGTGCAATTTGGCCTCTACCTTCTTAATAAGATCCTCATAATAATCCTTTCTTCTTCTAGTATAAAATATAGGGCATCCTATGTATGTGAAAGGAAATGTACCTTTTGAGAAGCATGTGATATCCTCCACTGAATGTACCAATGAATTAGCCACCCTAGCTTACATATAATAAGAACTTTTAGTCTATTGATCAACTGCCTAGACACCTTTTCATAGCCACTCAAAACTTCCATGATCTTCTTCAATGATGCAGCATGGGATGATGCAAATATAATGGCATAATCAGCATAGGTGAGGTGATTCAGTGGATCAGTCCACTTTGGCATCCCAAAACCTACGAAAGCTTTGTCATCAAATAACTTGTTTATTGACCTAGATAACACCTCTGCTGAAAGAATGAATAAGGCATGAAACAGTTGATCTCATTGTTTCACCCCTCTACTGGACTTGAAGAATCCAGTAGACTGCTCATTCACCAATACATAATAAACATAATACCAATTGTTGGCCAAAAGGTCCAAATCATGTTCATGAAATATTCAGATAACCCTATCTTCCTCAATGCATGAAGTAAGAACTTCCAAAATACCCTATCATATGCCTTGGTCATATCCAATTTATTCACCACATTTGTAGGTTTAGCTCTCAATCTAATACCACTCACTGTCTCTTGTGTTAGGAAGATGTTTTCAAAGATACTTCTACCCTTCACAAAGCCTGATTGATTGGATGAAATCAGTGTAGGTAAGAAGTGTTCCAGTCTATCATGAAGTACTCTAGACATCACCTTGTTGATAAAATTGCTCAAGCTTATAGGCCTTAAATCTGAGAAGGTTTGAACCTGTAGCTTCTTTGGAAGTAGCACCAAATTAGTATGTGTGATAGATTTAGACAAAGCTGATCCCCCATAGAAGTGCAACACCATCAAGTGAATATCCTGACCAATGATGTCCCAATATTCCTGATAAAACATGCAAGTGAATCTATCAGGACCACTACCACTATCCCCACTAAGTGTAAAAACAACTTGTTTAACTTCATCAATAGTAGGATAACTGCTCAACTCCAGATTTTGGTCGACTATCACCATAGCAGGAACATTTGAGAGAATTGAGAAATCAGTAGGCTCTTCTTCTTGTGAGAACTACTTTTCATAAAATTCAGTAGCAGTCGTAGCCATCTCTTTATGGTTTTCAATCCAGTCACTATCAGTATTTTGAATCCTTTTCAGTTGTAGTTTATGCCTCTTGCCGATGACATGATTATGAAAAAACCTAGTGTTCCTATCTCCTTCAGTGAACCATGCCATTCTAGCCTTTTGTTTCCAATATTGTTCTTTAATTCTAAGGTACTTTTTTAATTCAGCTTGAGCCTTTTGCAACACAATTCTATTCTCCACTGTAGGTTCCTCCTCAAATAGCATCGCTTTCACCCTCACTATGTCTTCCCTGGTTGCTAGCTGCTTCAAAATGTCACCATATGTCACCTTGCTCCATGTTGACAAAACAATCTTTATCTTCTTCAGCTTATGTTTAAACATAAGGAAAGGATCTCCTATGAAGTCTGCCACCCAGTTCTGCCTCACCAACTCCTTGAATTTTTCACGCTTAGTTCATAAATTCAAAAACTTGAATGGCTTGACAAATTGAGATGCTTGCTCACTACAACTCAGAAGTAGAGGAGCATGATCAGATCTTGTTCTAATTAGATGTTCCACTTCAATGGTAGGGAGAACATTTTGAAATAGTAAGTTCATTAAGATCCTGTCCAGCCTTTTGAATATAAATTCATCATTAGGGCTCCCATTCCACCAAGTGAAAGGACTGCCTTTATACCCTAGGTCAAATAGTCCACTTGATTTAACACAAAATGCAAAATCATCATATTCAGGAGGATGTACTGGTAGTCCACCAATATTCTCACCTTCATGCATGACTACATTGAAATCACCACCTACCAGCCATGGCATCTACATATCACTTGCCAAGTAGTATATGTTATCCCATAGTTCTAGTTTCTCTAAGGTAGAACACTTAACATAAACAAATGTAAACATGACGAACTAGCCAATGTCCTGATGATACATTTTGATTGTGATTTGTTGCTCAGTATCCATTACCAATTCCCACACTACTGCAACATTAATAAACAACCAAATATTCCCATTTATATTTGATAAAGCAGCTTCCATGTTGAGCCTTATCCTATACCTCTAAATATGCCTTGAATTCTGAAAAGGTACCATAAGAGCAATGACAAAGAAACCATGTTCTCTTTGCATGTTGATCATCCTCTGAAAGGCCTAATGTGTATTTACAGACCTTATGTTCCATATCAATTCCTTGATCATCATCTAATTTGTGAGGCTGCCCTCTTGGGAAAGATTCTTATAGGTTGTAGAGCTTCTTTATTCTGTTGTTTCTTGCCTTTCCTCCCACTTCTAGCTTGAGCTCTAGGTGACAAGTTAGCTTCCTTAGCAATTGCCTTAAAATTGCCTGTGGATTTATCATCTCCTTCTTCCTCCCGTTGCATCTGATCCAACATGACATTATGCATGTCCAGTGGTGGGACATTTTGTGTGACAATGTCATGTAATAAATGGATTGAATTCTTCAATGGTACATTAAGTTGAATTTGTAAAGGATGCCCAGTTCCCTAAGCACAAGCCATTGGAAGTGGCTCTATGCCTCCTGCATCCTTTGGAACCAATTCTTGCCCCATCTGATCCTTAGTTGTAGCCTCTACCAATTGCTTATTCTGCTTCTTGTCACCAATAGCCTCTTGAATGGCCCTGAATTGGAGTTCATAAACAGACCCTAGACTAGGGTTCACTATAGCTCCAGATGCAGAAATCACTGTTCCATTGAGATCAGGTGCCTTAGCTGCAGCTATTTGATGCCCTGGCCTCACTGTATCATCTAAGAACTTTGTATGAGTGTTGTGAATAAGTCCAACCCCTTCTCTATGCATCGCATGATCAATAGTTTGTGAAGAAGCAAGCCCAGGTAACCTAGGGTTTACTGTTCCATTACCTAACTCTTTCCTTGCAGTTTCTCTATCAGCATTCTCAGATGTTCTAGCGTCCTTAGGTGAACTATTACCTGCTCCAATTGACCTGTTTCATGTTGACTTGTGGGTGTTTGTAAATCCACAACCCTAATTTCTTGCGTATTAGGGTTTACTGTAGACAGTTCTACAATACCACCCTGCTTCTTAGCTCTTTGACTGCCAGCTAGGGCATTATTGTTGGCATTCATGTTAGTATCATTGTTAAGCTCTTGCTCCTCTACTTCCTCCTCCATGATGTTATTCTATCACTTGTAACTTCAATAGCTTCAATTCCCCTTGAATTATCATCTACAATTTGCGATGGTATCTCTTCCCATGAATAATTGTTAGTAACATTTATATCTTCACGAGCAATTCCAAATATTCTAGTAACCCAATCAACAGTCCTTTCCTTTCTTATATCCACCTCATTCCAAAAAACATTAAGATTAGGGCTGGAATTACCTGCCGATGTTTGAATCCCTATTCCAGTAAGATTAGTAGGTAATGCATTTTCTTTCTCGTTTGAATTTACTACTTTTTGCCTTGGTACTTGATCCTTCTGTTCCACCACTATCATAGCATTATTATTGACAATCCCAGCACCACTAGGATTACGTCTTTCCTCAAGAGTTCTATTTTGAATCCTCTTCTCCTTAGGACTAGTATTAAATTTTCCAGCTGCCGTAGGAGTAGATTTTCTTGCTTCCTTTGAATTTGCATCCTCCTATTGATCATGCACTACTAGTGAATTATTATCCTCTTCAAATTGGCTAATGCATCAAAAGCATTCTTGGTTACAAGTACCTCCTTCTCCTTCCCGGTTGACTTGTTTTGCTCAATTACTGGAACTTCCTTAATTATGTACCCTCTTTTGTCTCTTTGATATCTACTCTTCCTTCTTTACATTCATTCTTGTCTAGCCTGATTTGAAATAGGTTTTCCAAATACTTTGCCACTTGTTAACACTTTGGTTGAAGCTGCTGATGTGCCAACTACATCCTCTTCTTTCCCTTTGTCATTGCTTTGTTCCTCAAACTGCCTCAGCTCAGGATTAATAACCCAACATTCAGCTTCTTTGTGACCTTGTTTCTTGCATGTTTTACAGTATTTAGGCATGTAATCATACCTAATCTTGATCCACTTGGATTCTTCTGGCCCAGTCTCATCCTCCTCCTCTACTATCTTGATTCTTTGAGAAAAATTTGAAAGCAAATTCACCTCAACCTTCACCTTGGCACAACTTGGTCGAGTACCATTCTGAGTAACCAAATCCACATGTAATGGCCTTCCTACTGCCCTTGAAAATGAAAAAATAAACTCCTTACCAAAGAAGTTTGAAGGTAAATCTTGAAAAGAAATGCAGGCTATAGTTACATGTATCTCTTCATCAGGTTTCCACCATGGATTCTATTTAGTACATCTCATCTCCCACATCTCACCTTGTACCTTCAAATAAAAAGTTGTCTTTGATAACAAGTGAATATAATCCTCTATTAATGAAAGCTTAATTAACATATGACTATCCTCGATTAAACTAACTGATCAAGGACCTTTTAACTCACATTCTATAGGGATAGCTTTACGTCGTTATTGAATAACAAGCTTACCATACGAGAATTTTCCCAGGACTACCAGGTGCAATCCTTGTTGAGCAATAGATTGACGAACCTCCTGTTTCACTTATCTCACGATTAGTTCCCCATGAAGATATTTAATTGGTTTTAGGGCTACGATGGGCTGCGATTGCATGGGAGCATTTAATGCCGCTGGTTGTAATAATTTGGCGTAGTTCTGGATTGGATTTGGGCTGGTAATTATTGTTTGGGGCTGTGGGGATGCTAGGGACGACTAATCAGCCTCAGGATGAGGCTGGCCAGTAGCCGCAGAAGCCATTAAAGGCCCGTGAGAGCTTCGTGCATAAGTCGTCGCAATCGCCAGAGCCTATCTCTCCTCACGCGTTGGGTTTTTTTTTGGTTTATTAGTCCTTATTTTCCTTTTTATGATTTTTTTGGTAATAAGATGTGAATATATTACCAAACAATCACCCATTAATTTACACATAGAGAGCACTCAATATTGTTATAGCACCAGTAATTGAGCCGCAAACACCTCTCAAAAATACCCAACTACTAGCTACATATCCTATCAATTAGAAATCTAGTTTTCCTCTCTTCTTTAGTTTCCCTCAACATGTCAACTCTCTCTTTTATTACACTTTGTATTTATTGTAAAACAAAACTATTATTTACATTTTGTCCTCTAAAGTGTCTCCAATTTCGTGCTTCCCATATTTGGTCGATCCATGCTCCATATATTGCTGCCATGATCTTCTTCTTAAAGAGTCTCCAATGTTTTCTATTAATATTGTGCATGATATCTGCCACCTCTAGAAGTTATATACTGAGACCACTCTATTGCTTTACCATTGTCCATAGTTGCACATACCAGGTACATTCATAAAATAAATGTACTGCATTCTTATTACTGCCTTTATCACACATTCCACATATTGTGTTGTCGTAGTGTATTCCCATATCTCGCAATCTTTCTTTTGTCAGAAGTCTCCCTTGCAAAGCAAGCCACACTATGAACCTGTATTTTTGGCGCATTACTCTGCTCCACACTAGCCCAGCTGCTTGTAACTTAGGAGAATCTCCTATTATGTTCAAGTACACTTTGGTTATAGAGTAGTGCCTATTAACAGTTAGGCAATATCTTCCATTATGGTACCAATTTATCATACCCAGTTTTAGCTTGTTGAGTCATCTCCAGTACCAGCTATTGTCCGCTGGTGCCTGATGCTCCCAAAACTTTATACCATTGTTTATATATATACCATGCACCCACTTTACCATAGGTTGTCCTCTTTCTCCATTATCATCCACACCAATGTTTCCACTGTTGCTTCCAATTCCTATACCCTTTAACATTCAAACCCCCTTGTGTTTTTGGTTTACAGATTTTCTCCCAGGCAAATAAAGAAACCTTATTCTGTTCTGCAGTACTTCCCATAGAAACTCTCTACGCTTCCTATCGACCTCTTTTAGCACACTCTGTGAGAGGATGAATATTACTCCCAAGAAATTATGTAATGAAAATAACACATAGTTTATGACTTGTAATTTACCTACATAAGATAGGTTCTTGGCTGAATATGTTCTAATTTTCTCAGTAATCTTCATAGTCAGTTGATGACATTACATCTTATTCTACTTCTTAGGCGAAAGTGGTAACCCCAAGTATCGTATTGAGAATGTTCCTATTGCAAATCCAGTCATCTCTACTAGTTTCTCCTTCATTTTTGCATCCACCTCAATCACAAACAGACTAGATTTATCCACATTTGCTATCAAGCCAGTCACCTCTAAAAATTATTTTAATGCTTTCATAACTCTGTTAACAGAGCTAATATTCCCCTTGCAAAAAATTATTAGATCGTCAACAAATATTAAATGAGTCAGCTTTTGCCTTTTACACAGGATGAAGTCAAAAATCTGTCAATTGAATCATTCTTCCATAATTCTGGATAATTAGTCCTTAACCATTACAAACAGGAGGGGTGACATCGGATCTCTTTGCCTCAATCCCCTTCTCCGTAAAATAACCATATCCCTCCTCATTCACTTTGAAGAAAAGGATGTAGAAAAGACACATGCCATTACCAAATGAGTGCAGCTTGCTAGGAACCCATTGCCTTTCAGCATCTCCTCTATAAACTCTCAGTGCACCATATCATACCTTTTCATGGTTTAGGAGTCCTTATTTTACCTTTTTTTTTCCAGTTTTAGGAGTCCTTTATCAAGATTTAGGAGTATTTCTTTTAAATAACAAAATAGTCATTCAATTAATTTTTTTATATTTAAAGCTTTGATATCAACTAATATTTTGTTATTAAATCATGCTTGGAAGTAAGAACAAATATCTAGCTTTCACATATATAGTAATATCAAAAGTTTATCAATTTTAATTTTTTAAAAATTCTAGCCACAAGCTTAACTAAAAAAAAATATTTAATATTGAGAATATGAAATAAAGAGAAGTGTTGATAAGATTTAATAACATCAATGGTTGTACTAATACAAAAATTCCAAAAGTGATATGTCATAACGATTTTCTTGTTACTCTTAACATAGAATTCTTATTGGATAAAAATTATAATTACATTTAAATATTTAAAACTTGGGATGAGCTAATATTAAAATTTGAATCAACAAAAATAAATCCGTTAAAGAACAAATAATTAAATCTTTAAAATTAATAAACCAAAAGAAGTCTTTAAACACTACAAGAAAATAGGTCTACGGCGATATTCTTTAAATATCGTGTTAAGTCACATAAATGTCACAAAATTATTTACCGACATTATTTTGACCTTTATATCAAATGTCGTAAATTTTGGTGTCGAAAATTTTTCGACATTTACATTAATGTTGGAAAATAAATGGTTACATTTATCTACCGACTTTTATCAAAATATCACATATTTGAACTAGGGTTGTGCATGGATCGGATTGGATTGGATTTAGCACATTTCGGATTGAAATTTCGGATTTCAGATTCTACAAAATGCACTCTGAATCCGATCCGAATTAATATCGGATCGGATCGGATCGGTTTTAAAGTTCGGATCGGATAAATATTTCGGATTTTCGGATCGAATTATATATATTATTAAGGGTATTGCTAATCTAATCGGCTAATGCATTTGCTTTATTTGCTTCTTTTGTGTTTATGCCTTTAAGTTGCAAAACTCATACTCAAATTGAAGACCACAATGGCACACACCATACTCCTTCCCTTTATCCTTTTTTGTGTTATCCATTCGTGGTATTGGTAGTAATAGCAAACAGATTTTCCTTGTAAATCCCCCAACTCTAACGTGGATGGCTTGTCTTTGACCAAATTAGATTTGGTGCAGAAAAATTAATACGAGGACATCATTACTAATCTAGCAAAAAAGGGACAAAGAAAAAGACCAAAAATGGTAGTAGCAGTAAATTGTGCAGGAAAAATAGTTCATCTCTGAACCAGAGAAGAGACAGAGGAAGCGAGCAGCAGTCTCGGAACACAGAGAAGAGACAGAACTCTGAAGAGAAAATGAAATAAGACCTAACCTAACCCTAAAATTAAAGTTTAGTATTTATACTTGCCCTAATAATTTCGGATTTCAGATCGGATCGGGTTAAAATTATATCAATCTGAATCCGATCCGAATATCCAAAATTTTAATAAACATAATCCGAAATCTGATCCAGATATCCGAAATCCGAAATTGAGCGGATCGGTTCGGATTTCGGATATCTAATCCAAATGCACAGCCCTAATTTGAACATAAGTTCAATACAGTTGCGACATATAAAGAAATGTCAGCAAATCTTATTCGCCATTTCTACCTACATAGAAATGTCGGTAAATTATCTTTAGTCAGCGGCTTTTTTCTTTATATACGTAGAGAACATTAACTTTTTATCCATTTCACAATCATGCATATAATTTTGATATTACAATGTCATACACTGCAATAGAAATTTGAATTAAAACAAAAGAGTCACTTATACATTATTTTTATAAATCTTACATCACCATTCCGTAATGGTTCTCATAGAATATAAATTTTTCTCCTTGTACATTTTCAGAACCAGTTGAATGCTAACTATACATAAACTCCAATGCTGACTGACTACAAGAACATTGATTCACAACAGTTCACTCAGCGAGCCTCCGTACAAAGAGTCAACTGGAACCCTTTGCACAAGACTGTTCTCTTCTTGACTCTAATTTTTGCATATCAACCTAACATAAAATCAGTAAAGGCATAAATTAGAAGTTAAAAAGGATTAGGTAACAAAAACCAGTTAGCAAGCAACTTTTATAGAAATTCTATGGCAAATGGTATTACATGCAATGTTAGAACCTGTGCAGCATAAGAACTTCCATCGTACAAGCAAAGATGAACAATGAACTTACTTATCAAAAAGAAAAAAACAATAAGAAACTTCAAGTCTTCGAGAAATACAAGCCACAAATGTAAACAAGTGATCCATTAAGTAAGAAAATGCAAAAGGTGCTTGAACACACATACATCTGTTCAATTAAAATAAATGCAACATAGAAGGAAAAGTTCTCTTTATTGTTTTCCTCTTCCTACTCCCTTTAACTATAAGCATGACATTTTAGTTGAACAGTTTGCATGATGTTATGTTAAAATCATTTGCGTAGATTGATATCTTTCACATAGGAAATTTTTAACGGGTTAACGGTATATTTGATAAGAAAATTGAGTAATTCGCTCCCAAATTATTAACTCGTTAATTATAAAATTTTAATCTGTTCATCGGCCATTACCGCGATAACCCGATATCAATAAACAATAAGCCAATAAGCCGTTTTGCGGTTCGGTTAACGATTACAGAACCGTTTTTACACTTACCTTTAGTATTGCCAACTATTATGCTTGTTGTGTGATTTCAAACAATTGACATTTTCCCCCTCCTGCTCTACATACGATTTATTTTGCCCAATGACATTTTTAGTTTCTATTTTGTAGTACCTTTTATGTTATCTATAATATTTTTATTTTTCTATCTAGGTGTTTACCTATAATTTCAATAATATTATATGTTATTATGGAATTAAATTAAGTTTATTAACATTATTAAGAGGAAAAACTTTATTATGAATTTTTACAAAATCTGTTGCTTACTTTTTATAATTGTTATTTTAGTATTTGTGCATAAAGTATGTGTGTATGTCTCTCGAGGTGTGTTATATTGAAATTCTACTTTTTCTTTTATTGTCACTTGCGTATATAAATTTGTAAATTTTGATTTTCATTAATGAGATTTTTTTATAAAATTGGGATCCCTTTTTTGCCGATCAAATTTAGGATTCTTTTTTCTTTTCTTTTTTTCCGGATCAAATTGGGATTCTTTTTTTGTTTTTCTTTGTTGGGGTCGAACTAGGATTCTCCACCCGTGGGGCCTGAGGCCTATAAAAAGGGACTATAGGTGTACTTGCAAATTCATCACACACAGACACACTTGCAAATTTTGATTTTTGCGGTTTGTATCGTCAAAAATAATGGTGGCGGCAGCGGTGGCGGCAGAGGCGGCGGCGGAGACAGTTGCAGTTCCATTGTTGATGCTAGCAGAGGAGGAGGAAAAGAAAGGAATTCGTGAGTTTTGGGACTTGTCAAAGGGTGTCACCTATAGTATGAGCTTCCCCGAACTGGTGGGGAAGTGCTGCTTGGGTGTGGGATTTCCAGGTTGGCTTTTCACGGCGGACGAACAAGGTCACATGAATCTCTTCCATCTCTTCTCGCGTTCCCTAATTAACCTCCCAGACATGGACATGTTGGAGAGTTTTGATTACGAGGAGGAAAAGGGTAATTGTGCTCTTTATGTCGAAAAAGCAGTTAAGACAAGGTGGGTTGCTCTGATGGTAAGCACCCTCCACTTCCAACCAAGAGGTTGTGAGTTCGAGTCACCACCAAGAGCAAGGTGGGGAGTTCTTGGAGGGAAGGATGCCGAGGGTCATTTAGAAACAGCCTCTCTACCTCAGGGTAGGGGTAAGGTCTGCGTACACACTACCCTCCCCAGACCCCACTAGTGGGATTATACTGGGTTGTTATTGTTGTTGTATGTCGAAAAAGCAGTGATTTCTTCGGATCTTCTAATCTCAAAAGAAGACTATGTTTTGGCCCTAATTCAAGGGTATCCTCGGACTTTTGCTTTCTGGAGGCCAGGAAGCAAGTGCTTTACCAGTGTATCGGAGATTGTACCCGAATGCGCCTATTCTGACATCACTTGGCATGATGGGCAGTTCTATGGTGTTGATTTTTGGGGTAACGTTATCATCTTCGACTTCAGATCAGGAAATTATCCAATGTCCGCAAGAGTTGTGAGATCAGAGATACCTCCTGAGATAATGAGAGGAAACCTAGTTTACATCGTCTATTCAATGGGTGAACTATTAGTGATCAATCGAGACGGAGCTTATGAGGACGATGATACTGGGATTTATGGGGCTAAACAATTCCATGTGTACAAGATTAATGATATTGATGGCACTACTCCTAGTTATTCCGAGGTTAAAGACTTGGGGAATAGGGCATTGTTCGTTGGCAATAGTGCAACTGTGGCTGCTGTTGAACACTTAGCTCATGGGATCCAGGGCAAACATATTTATTACACAGATAATTGTACAGACACATACTTCAATCTTGAACAAGGTGGTGGCAATCGAAGACGAAGAGAAGAAGAAATCAAAAGAACAGGTGAAATAGGAGAAAAACGTAGGAAATTGATCGGATGAAATGCTCTTTGCTCAGTCGCGAAGAACCATGGCTCTGATACCATGTTGAAATCTAGCCCTAGGTTACGCCGTTGGTGAGCTTGAGCAAGGGAGAACAGAGAAGACGATAGAGAGAGAAGCTGAGAAATGAAAAAAATAATTTTCTATTACTGTCTTGACTAAATATGAGATGTACATCTCTATTTATCCTAACTAACACCTACTTTGTGTAAGAGGAAATTAGCAACTAACTACCTTCTAGAAGAGTACTACATAAATACAGAAATGTACAATTATTTACAACTCTAATTTCAACAGCTTGGATAGGTCATGGCCCCAATGACCATATCAAGATCTTTACAGACTCACTTCGAACAAAACAAAGGACACTTTCTCTGTAAATTCTTGCTACAAGTGAATCAACAGGGAAGAGGCCGGCGACACAAGTTGGCCTTGGAAGCAGTTATGAAAGTCGAAGGCACCCTATGAAGTCAGTTGTTGTGGCTAAGCCTCACGTGACACATATCTCACTCAGGACAACCTCCAGAGAAGAGGGTTTATCTATATACAAGAGGTGTTTCTTGTGTAACAGTGCAGAGGAAAGCAGCAGTCACCTTTTTCTGCAGTGCCCCCTCTGGCAAGGCAGATTCGGGCTTTACTTTTTAATCTATTCAAAGTCCTTTGTAATGCCATCCTGTGTGTGCTGGATTATATGAAAGGAAAAAAATGTTAAATGTTTCTCCTGGAATACAGACACTGTTCAGAAGGCAAGTGGTTTTGGCTTTCTTTGGTATAACATGGAGGATGTTAAAGATGAAGAGAGTATGCTAGATTTCATAGAATCACTACAAGGAATAGGATTTTGTACAGGAAAAATACCTTTTTGATTTTGTTCACAAGGGTCTCAAACTCATCTACTCTCTAGCCAAGGGTCTATCGGAAACAGGCTCTTCCAGGGTAGTAGTAAGGTTTGCGTACACACTATCCTCCCTAGATCCACTTGTGGAAACTCACTAGGTTTGTTGTTCTTGTCGTCGTCACAACACACAAGGGTCTCAAACCTTGTAGTCCCCTTTGGCACCTTATTTATTTATTTATTTATTTATCTTGCATTGGTGTTTTCTTTTCATTTTTCTTTCCTTTGCTAATTATCCCTAAAGGAATATCCCATAGAACTGAAAATAGGAAAATAGAGTTGTTTCACTATTTGCTACTCTACTTATAATGCAAGAATGGAAGGTTGCTCCTAGCTTTTTAGCCAATTGGTTTTATCTTTGTCGATGCATACAGTTTTCGACAACGGAGAACATATTTTTGTCTTTTTGCATTGACATGATGCTAAATTGCAGACTTACGGTCCCTTTTGACCTGAGAGAGTAGTTTATATTCAAGTCTGTTCAAAACGGAATTGGATTTACATCACTGGTTAAGCCCTCCTAGGAACTAATTTTTGGTATCTTTAGTATATATTAAAGAATATAATGTAATGTTTTTGCTATTCCAAACAGAATTTACAAATGTGGAATTTTCTTTTGAAAAGGCTGACTTCTTAATTTCTGTGACGCTAGATGGTCTTTTTCCTCTGAAAAAAATTATTTAACTAGTTAAGATTTTGATGTTATTTGTGTAAATCTGGATTCTGATGCTATTTGCGTAAATTGTTTAACTAGCTAAAATTGTTTAACAGATTTTGTTTAACTGTACTGGCTTGCAATTGCCAGTTTCGGAGTTCTTTTGTGGCTCGCTCTTGATTTTTCATATCTTGAGACGGAATGAAATTTTGTAATTATTATTCTGAAATGAGATTTGTATTGAATTCTGTATGTTGCAATTCAATGATTGAGTTTTATAAACTCATTTGCGGGTAATATCATCTCCTAAATGCTCGTTAGCTCAGTTTTGTAGATACAAATATTTGAATTGATTGTATCATTCAGTGTGGTTTATTAATTGTTTGGTTTGATTCTACTGTGAAGTCTCAATTATGCCTTGTAAATATTTTATGCTATTAAATTCGAGCACCTCTGTAACGATTCGACCGGTCGTTTCGAGAGCTATAGTCCCGTTTTCTCTATTTCTACTTCTTTTTGTATTATTCAACTATATTATATTATATCGGGTTAGTAAGTTCGGGACCGGAGTGGTTTCAGAGTGAATTGAGACACTTAGTCTCTTAAGTAGAAACTTAAGTTGGAAAAGTCAATCGGATGTTGACCTATGTGTAAACGATCTCAGATTTGAATTCTGATGGTTCTGTTAGCTCCGTTAGGTGATCTTGGACTTAAGAGTGCGTCCGGATTGTGATTTGGAGGTCTGTGGTAGAATTAGGCTTGAATTGGCGAAATTGAAAATTTGGCGATTTCGGTCGGTAGTGAAAAATTTGATATCAAGATCGGAATGAAATTCCGGAAGTTGGAGTAGGTTCGTATTGTCATTTGTGATGTGTGTGCAAAATTTGAGGTCATTCGGACGTGGCTTAGTTAGATTCGGCATCGATTGCCCAATTTAGAAATTTAGAAGTTCTTAGGCTTGAATTCGAGGGTAATTTGATGATTTGATGTTGTTTTGAGTGATTCAAAGGTTCGACTAAGTTGGTATGTTGATATATGACTTCTTGGTATTTTTGGTTGAGGTCCCGAGGGCCTCGTGGTGATTCCGGGTGGTTAACGGATTTGCCGAAGTTGGAAAATGCAGCTGAAACTGCTGCTACTGCTATTTTAGCACCTGCGGAAGAAAGAGTCGCAGGTGCGAGGCTGCTGGTGCGCGTGGGTAATTCGCAGGTGCGGGCAATGTTGGGCTAGGCAGAATGCGCAGGTGCGAGTTGGAGGTCGCATCTGCGAGCCCGCAGGTGCGAAACTTGGGGCGCAGATGCGGAAAAGGGAATGCTGGACTGGCTTCGCAGATGCAGCGCACCACCCGCAGGTGCGACGAGTTTAGAAATTTAGGCATTGGTTACCGAATTTAGAATTTTAAAAGTTCTCAGGCTTGAATCCGAGGGTAATTTGATGATTTGACCACACGCAGGTGCGCAAGCGCATGTGTGACGAGTTTGGTTGGTTTCGGCATCGGTTGCCGAATTTAGAAATTTAGAAGTTCTTAGGCTTGAATCCGAGGGTAATTTGATGATTTGACCACACGCAGGTGCGCAAGCGCATGTGTGACGAGTTTGGTTGGTTTCGGCATCGGTTGCCGAATTTAGAAATTTAGAAGTTCTTAGGCTTGAATCCGAGGGTGATTTGATGATTTGATGTTGTTTTGAGTGATTCGAACGTTCGACTAAGTTGGTATATTGATATATGACTTGTTGGTATTTTTGGTTGAGGTCCCGTAGGCCTCGAGGTGATTCCGGATGGTTAACGGATTTGTCGAAGTTGGAAAATACAGCTGAAGTCACTGTTACTGCTATTTTAGCACCTGTGGAAGAAGGAGTCGCAGGTGCGAGGCCGCTGGTGTACGTGGGGAGTTCGCAGGTGTGGGCAATGCTGGGCTAGGCAGAATGCGCAGGTGCGAGTTGGAGATCGCATCTGCGAGCCCGCAGGTGCGAAACTTGGGGCGCAGATGCGGAAAGGGGAATGCTGGATAGGCTTCGCAGATGCGGCGCGCCACGCGCAGGTGCGGCATATGCGGAGACTAGGCGGATAAGTAAGTTGCACAGGTGCGGTCACGCGGGTGCGAGTAAATGGCCGCAGGTGCGAGAAGCCTGGGCAGAGGGTACATATTGCACACTTCGCGAATTTTGGTGCATTCTTCACCACTTCTATTCGGTTTTGGAGCTTTTGGGAGAGATTTGAAGAGGGAATCAAGGGGGTTTCATTGAGGTAAGTTACTTGAGCCCTAATACTTGTATATATGGTGATTTTTCGTTGTTTAATCATTATAATTAGTGAAAATGAGGGGTTAGGGCTTGGGATATTTTGAGAAGTAATTTAAGGATTTGAAGGACCAAACGATGTCGGATTTTGATGAATTTGGTATGGTTAGATTCGTGAGTGAATGAGCCTTCTAGTTTTGTAAATTTTTTCAGATTTCGAGACGGAGGCCCGGGGGTCGGGTTTGAGCCAATTTCGGGTTTTTGTCTAATTTTGTAGCTTTTCTTGTGGAATTCATTCCATTAGCACGTATTGATGGTATTGTACTAATTGTGAATATATTCGGAGCATTTGGAGGCCGAGTCCAGATGAAAGAGCATTGTGGGATAAGGATTTGATCGGTTCGAGGTAAGTAACAATTGTAAATCTAGTCCTGAGGGTACGAAACCTCGGATTTTGTATCATTCTACTATTTTTAGTGATGCACATGCTATGTGACAGGCGTGTGGGCGTATACTGTTGGAGATTGTGACTTGATCCGTCCCGTAGCAACTGTAATATTGCATACTTTGTTGAAACTGTATGATACTTATATATTTTAGAAAGAGTTTCTCTAAATTGGACTGAATGTCATGTTTGGGTATTGCGCCAGTGCTGTTTGGACCCTTAGGGGCCTTTTCTTACTATCCTCTCATTGTCTTTGATTGAAAATCTATACTCAGTCATGTTTATACTTGTTCACCACATAACTCAGTTTTATGACTCTATTTTAATGCATATAAATGTTTTGGGTCGAATGCCCTGTTTTACTGAAATGCCTGAGTGGCTTGAGAGGTTTATGACTGAGTGAGGCCGAGGGCCTGATTTGTGAGGATATTTATGGGATCGGGCTGCACGCCGCAGAATGTTGCATATTTATGAGATCGGGCTGCACGCCGCAACATGTTTGATATCGGCCGAGGGCCAGAGTGATTTATGCCATGATTTGGCTTGATATAGCGCTTGGGCTGAAGGAGCCCCTCCGAAGTCTGTACATACCCCCAGTGAGCGCAGGTACCTACTGAGTGCGAGAGTGCTGAGTACTTAGTGATTGGGAGGCATGAGTGATTGTGAGGTATGCCCGAGTGGCAAGAGTGATTGTGAGGTATGCCCGAGTGGCACGAGTGACTGTGAGGTTTTCCCGAGGGGCTGTATATGAGTGATAATTTTCCCGAGGGGCTATTTATAATTTTATCATTTTTGCTCACCTTTGCATTTTTTCTCTGTCTGAAAACTGTTGAAAAATATCTTTAAATAATTTTTACTGGAACTGAGTTTAAACGAGATGTTTTGATTCAAATCCTGATTTTAAAAGCATATGGTATTTTACTGAGATTTTCTGATATGAATGTTATATGCTTTATTGCTCGTCACTACTGCTCAGTTTTATTTATTGTTGTTACTTATTGAGTTGGCGTACTCACGTTACTCCCTGCACCTTGTGTGCAGATTCAGGTGTAGCTGGACACGGTAGCGGTTATTGATTGTTCTGGTTGCAGATTTTTTCTGGAGATAGGAAGGTAGCTGTTTGGCGATCGCAGCCCCTGCTCTTCTCCCTCTTATCTTCTTCTAGTTGTATTAAGCTATTTTCCAGGCTGAGTTAGCCTTGATATTGTTAGACAGATTGTAGTAGATGCTCATGACTAGTGATACCTCGATGT